>BDUI01006949.1:25025-47597 GCA_002335545.1 Apodemus speciosus
TTCCCACTTCCCTGTTCTGGTATTCCCCTACACTGATGCATTGAGCCTTTCCAGAACCAGGGTCCACTTCTTCCTTCTTATCGGACATCATTTGGTATGTGGATTGTGTCTTTGGTGTTCCAAGATTCTAGGCTAATATCCACTTATCAGTGAGTGCATAGCAAGGCAAACTTTTAACTGGCTTACTTTTGATGTGCAGGTAAATGTAGAATTCTGCTTAAAGGCAGGAATGTAGGAATGGACCAATTCCTGTCTCACTAATTGCTACTTGGGCAGATCATTACATAGTACCTGCAAATAATAGATGTTGAGGAAATACTTATTACTTGGATACGTTAATGTCACCAGACTCCTTTCTGAAGGGTGGAACATTAATCAGTTTCAGAACTTTGCAACAAATTATAGTTGAAACCTAGTTACAAACTTGTCAATATGCTGTCACCTGCCTTTATTCTGTACTGGGGCTCTGGGGTAGTTGCTTTACCCTGTGGACAGGACTCTAGTCATGATCCTTGTCTGGATCTCACCTACTCTGGTATATAGGTTTTCAGTCTGCTGCCCACCATAGCCACTTACACAAGAGGATCTGATTGAGATCTTGCTGATTTTTAGACTGTATACAGTTTCTTAGCATGTAGTGTCAAGTCCTTGTATAGTATTGCAGTAAGAACCTCTAAAACAAAAAGGTAAAAAGGCACTAAATTTATCCCTGTCTTTCATCAGTAGGCAGACTTAATAAGACAGTCCCTCTAGCTCAGAATGGTCTGACTTAGGCTCCTTTTACTTTTGATGTTTTGAAATGATATGTTCAGAAGGAACTGTGCCTTGAATTCTGATCTTTGTAATTGCTCTGTTCTTGTGCCCAGCTGACACAAATGATCTGAGCACACAAGAAGTGAGCTAGGGTAAACAGTAGTGTTCAGTAAATCTTAACTTAGAGTGAGGTTATTGTAGACTCATAAACCCTTGGAAGTGACCTCAGACGGACATGAAGAATAAATTTTCCTGGAGCCAGGGAGATGGTCAGTTGGCAGAGTGCTTGCTATACAAGCATACCGTTTGGGTTTGGGTCCCCAGCGCCTGCACAAAGGTGCTGGGGTGGAGGGAGATGGGTGCAACTCACCATTCAGCCTGTCTAGCCAGGCAGTAAGCTCTGGGTTCAGTAAGAGGCCCTGTCTCAAACGCAAAGATGGAAAAGCAATGGCGGAAGACACCTGAGGTTGACCTCTGACCTCTGGCCTCTGTGCGCACCATGTGCACCTTAACCAGCCCTGCACTGACTCCCATGTGCACATACAGAGAACATTCACACATATATAAAGGTTCTAAATGAGCAAAACTAAAATACAAGCTTAGGCTTTTTACCAAATCTAAATCTTAACTAGATGTTTAGAAGATGTAGAACTCTTAAGACTTCATACTGTTTTCTACTTTAGTCTGGAACGTATATGCTCCTCTGCAAACTACTTTATTTCAGCTCTGTGACATAGCAGCCACATGTAGATCTTTAGAGCCTCTAAATGACCTGAAGTACCAGTTCTTCTGAAGTATCAGGCTGACCAAAGTAGTGTTGAATTATAACTGCCCTGCTCCTATTTACAAAGAAACACAATGGAATGAAAATATTGGTGTTTCTGACAGCAGTTGTGTGCTGGCCCTGTGCAGTATGAGAGGATCAACCCCAGTATTGCAAGGCTGCCTGATCTGTCTCTGAGCTTGTTGGGAGAGTCAGACAAGTAACTATAAAAAAGCAAGATCAAAATACTAAAATATATAATGATATATTAAGGTGAATGACATATACTAAAACTTTGAGAAATTTAGATAAAGTTAAGCTGGTCTAGAATACTTTTAGACAGCATGACCTGGCTGCACTTGAGTGATGTGCATGCTATATCTGTTCTGATATCACATAAACAAAGATGAAAATATCTTCCAGAAAGAATTACTTGAATTTTAAAAATTAGTAAAGCCATTATTAGAGATTCCAGTGATATGAAGTATTTAAAACCCATTTAAAAACTAAATAAATAATTAATATTATCCTTTATGTAGGACAGGGATGAGGGCAGCTGAGAATGAGTTTGGCATGGGTTCCAAATGGGACGGGGTGCTTTGTGACAGTCCCAGAGGCAGGCTGGAGAAGACCTCGAGATGCTTGGCGAACAGGCATTTGGCAACTGCTCCATGAATTTGAGCGTGGAAAGCTTCAAAATTAATGGCATCTCTGTTTTTGATCTTGTACACACGAGTTATCCAAACACTAGAAATCCATGCTCAGACTTGATACTTTAGCCAGGAAAGTGTCTGAAATGGAACGCAGCTCTTCAAGTAGGCTGTGTAGTGTTTTGCCTTTTGACTTCATAAATCCTGGGACCAGCACTGACAGTAGACCGTAACTCAACAGTAGACAGGTTACTCTCTGCTGCTTTCTTTTAAGAAGCAGGTAATAAAGCTGTTGGGAGCCTGGTGGGATGGTTTATAGATCATCTTAAGTAATTCGAAGGGTTTTTGTTTAAATAAAGCCTGTGTCTTGACGACAGGAGTTTAGTAAGAAGCCTGTGCTGCCCCTGCCTCTGCCACCCCAAGTGGGTGTACTTGGAGTGTGACCCTGCAGAGTGCCCTGCATGCCCACCCCGAGTGGGTAGACTCACAGTGTGACCCCCCAGAGTACCCCAGGTGCCCAGCAGTATTGCGCTTACATCCTCGGCCTAATTTTTCGCTGAGATGGTGTTCTGTGCTTTATAAGTTTTACGTTTTAAATACCTCATCTACTGCTAGTCCACTTTGACTGTAAACCTCAGGTGCTGACACAGAGTCTAAGGATGGCTCTTCATTCACCGGAGTGTCGCCATGGAAACCAACACTATGGGGCACCTGCTGGTAGGTGGGCTGCCAGTTGCTCACAGACCCCAGAACATGGCTGAGCCATGCCATGAGCAGAAAGAGGCCTCTGGCCCAGCAGTGGTTCAGATCACTGGCCGCTGTTCCTTGAAAGGTGGTAAAGAGCCTTCTCCTAATAACTATCTTTTCATCTCTGGGCGCTCAGCACTCTTGGGTTACAGCCTTGTTGGTCCTGGCTTATACTAGGCCTTGCAGGGCTGGGCAATGACATGGTGCTGAATTAACCAGACACTTAAAGGAGCCTTCTGATAGATGTAGGATGTTTCTAAATGAACTGGGAAATGTATTTTTAACAGCTCAGAGACTGTTCTGTGATCCTGGGTTTTCGAGGAGATGCTGACATGTCAGCTCTAAAGCCTGCGTCTTACTTCTTTCAGACCACCAAGGCCTTTCTTCCGACGATGCTGGAGATTAATCATGGCCACATTGTGACGGTCGCGAGTTCCCTGGGACTGTTCAGCACTGCTGGAGTGGAGGTTTGTCAGCTCAAAAGCACTTTTCTCGTTCATGCAGTTTATTTTCGGTGAGCACATTCATCACAAGAAGACTTGCTACCACACCTTCTTGTCAGCTAATGGCGCCTCCCTCTAACCCAGGACCAGTTCTGGAAAAGGACAGCACAGTCCTCACAGCCTTTTCCTTAGCCTTGCTGATGGCTAAGGCACAGGGTCAAGAAGTGAGGATAGATAAGTGAGGTCAAAGGCTCCCATTCTGTTTTGGTCAACCTGCCAAAAGTGAGCTGCCTGCTGCTAGCATTAGGTGTGCTCACGGCCAGTGGCAGGTGCTGTACGCAGGTACAGAACTGGGTTGCATGATCCATTCTCAACTGTGTACAAATTATAACATTGTTCTGGAAGACTTAGCTTACACAAGCCTAGAAAATTAAAAACACCACTTCTTGCGAATATGTAAATATTTCCATATCATATGCTCTTAAGTTCTGGTTCTAGTTCAGAAGCTGTGGGATTTTGCCATTTTAACTTCAGATCAGAATAGCTTATATCCCCAGTTAGACTTGTCTTTGTTCTTTGTACGTTAATGTAAACAAGCAGGTTTTTCAGTCTCCTCTTTTAAACAAAAGACCATTTGTAAATTTTCCAGGCACTTCAAAGGGACGCTCCCTCATTTTTTCATTCCAGTCTTTTAGCTGTGTAGAACCTTTTCAGTGACTTCCCCCAAAGAAACATGATACTTGGTTGATGTGGCAAAAAGTATTCTTATGTTTCTGTCATTGCCTGGAAAGTGTTGTTTCTTCTTTGACCCACATCAAACAGACACGTGTCCTTCAAGATGGCTCCTTCCCTCTGCTTCCTTACCTACAACCTTCTGTAATGAACATCTAGCCAGACAGGACCAGGCTGCAGACTGGATGGGGACATGTGCAGAGACTCACTCTTTCTGTTCTCTCTTTCCTTGCTCAGGATTACTGTGCCAGTAAATTTGGAGTTGTAGGTTTTCATGAGTCTCTGAGCCATGAGCTAAAGGCTGCTGAAAAGGATGGAATTAAAACAACTTTGGTTTGCCCTTACCTTGTAGACACGGGCATGTTCAGAGGCTGCCGAATCAGGTCAGTGGGAACCCTTCTTACTGATACAGCAGAGTAACATCAGGACCGTGTGTGGAGGTCTCCAGTCAGCCAGTCTCGTACTTGAACTGTTGCCTTAGCCGAGTGTGGCAGCACACATCTGGAATCAATGGCACTTCTTGGGGCAGGAGCAGGGGCAGGGGCAGGGAAATTTAATGTCACAAGTTGAAAAACAGACTCGTCTACAAGGTGAGTTCTAAGCCAGCCAGGGCTACAAAGTGAGACCTAGCTAGAAGAAAAGAGCAGCTAACCTGTAGTTCTCCTGTTCAGGTTTGTGACGAGGCTGCATAAGGTCACAAGTAAGGGTTTGAAGCCACGGTCACTCAAGCTTGCTGGCATTACTTCAGAGTATCAGGCAGCATGCGCTTCTCTCCATCTGTAAGGAGGACTGACAAATGTCCAGAAGTTCTCTTAGATACTGCGTCTGTCCTCAGGGTCATTTGATTTCTCTACTATTATGATGGCTGCAGAGGAAGAGTCCTTAATGTGACTTTAATCTGGATATGAAACAATGTCACCCATACAGAGGATTAACATGTCTTCTTCTTAAAGAAACCGAATGTCACACTCCAGATTTGAAATCTTTTTTTTCCCCCAGAAAATGTGTATAGCTAGATTCAACTTGATTAAGACAAACCCATTTAGATTTACTAACAATGAAGTGGAATTCCCCTCACACTTGGAATGAGGCATGTGGGAATCTAAACACCTCAMCACTGGGTTTTACTGGCTCTCACCGGGAGGAACACTACTGTGACTCAGCAGGGACACTTGTGAAGACTTGCTGACTTGAGACCTTTGCTTGGGTGGATTTGCAAGGCAAAGGACAATGATCAGGACAGCCCCATTTGTTGGGGACTGTTCTTTAGACTTAATGAGCTGAAGGAAGGGTAGAGAACGGTTTGACCTGTTCATTCTCCAGCTGGTAGGAAGTCTGAACTGAGACATCAGCTCTAGGGCCTGGACTGTGGCTCCAGACTGCAGCATGTGCTGAGTGTGTGCAAGGCCTGGGTTTGATTCCCAGCTTCGACAGGAGCGTGAGGAGAGAAACRAAATGGAAGTGTGGGTCTGCCTGGTATCCTTTAAGAACGCCTGTGTGCCTGGGGTGTGTTAGTTTGGTTCTGGGTAGGAACCTTTGCTGGGGGTCCTGTTTTCCACTGAGTGTAGTGGCAGGCGCAAAGGCTGAGAGCTGGGAAAAGCAATGAGTAGTAAAGGGTGTGCCATTGTCATGTTTTTAGCACAGGATTCAGTGAATTAGAATGTGGGCCTTTCCATCAGACTACTTAGAATACAGTTCAACATCCTCAGGCCGCACTGGGAGGCGGGTCCCTGGCAGCCACGCTAGAAACAGGCGGGCGCTTGGTGGCTTATATGCTGTCTCGGCCACTCCTAATGCAGAAAGCTGTGCTGCTTGCTGGAGTTGAATGTTTGTGATGACAAAGTACCTCTCYAGTCAAAGAGACAAATCAGAACATCGAAGTTTACCTTACAAGGCATCTCAGTAATCTGATCTCATTGTACAGGAAAGCCAGCTACTTTTGCGTATTTTTCTCCTACTTTGTTTACTAGATAATATAAATGGAGTTTGTTTATAATAGGAAAAATGTGAGGCAGAACAAAAATATCAGCACAGAAACAAAGTGTTCCAGAGATCTTGTCCCTCAGTTAATGTCACAGGATTTTGCAGTATTGTCAGTCTTCCATACTGTGTTAATTCTAAATTTCATTTTTGAATGTAAATTTTCAGAAAAGAAATTGAGCCCTTTTTGCCGCCTTTGAAGCCCGATTACTGTGTGAAGCAGGCTATGAAGGCCATCCTCACTGACCAGCCCATGGTCTGCACCCCCCGCCTCATGTACATCGTGACATTCATGAAGAGGTGAGTGAGGCCCTGCCTGCTGGCCCTGCCCCAAGTGAGCCTCTGGCTAGCCTGTGGCTAGCCTATGCTAACTGGTGTTTCCTTTGCAGCATTCTTCCTTTTGAAGCCGTCGTGTGCATGTACCGATTTCTGGGAGCGGACAAGTGTATGTATCCCTTTATTGCTCAAAGAAAACAAGCCACAAACAATAATGAAGCGAAAAATGGAATCTGAGTGTTTTTGTGCGGAGTGCCGTTTCCATCAGGATGGGCGGTCCGCACAGCGAGCAGTGCTGACGGTCTGGATTCTAACCCCATGCCGACTCTTTTTTTTTTTTTCTAATCAACTTTTTAAAAATTAATAAAGTGTAAATTAACTGACTAGTGTGCTTGAAAACTGTGAGCTTGGGTTTTTGCCAATGGGGTCTTTTTTTAGACAGGGCCCTAAAAATGAGTCCAATATTTAGACAAACACTATGTGACATCATTATTTTTTTAATGAACAGAAAATCTAGAAATGATGACTACAGTCATGTGTGTATTAGTCTTCTGGGTCCCCACAGAATTGATTCATTCGTTATCGTGGAAGCCCAGCCAGCCGACCCCTTCTGCGTTCAAGGACTGAAGTCAGTGTCGCRTTCTGTTGTGTTCCCGGTTCTCCTCGTGCAAGTCTGGGTGGCTTGGCTTGCTCATGGTATCTGGATTTTTTGATGTCCGTTTGAGATCATTGCAGTCTGAGCATCATAGTGAAGACCGCGTGTCTCTTTCTTAAACTTACAATGACTAAATATTGAGTGACTGTTGAAGTCAATCTCTGAAATACTAAATTAAATGTTTAGAGACCTGGTTAATCCACACGGTTGTACATTTTCTACCTGTGAATTTTGCTGCATATAGAAAGTGCCCTTTCCTCACAGAGCTGCGATCTTGTGTTTAGGGGAGGAGGGGGACCTTGTCTACAGGACGAAGCAGCTCCACAAAGATAATGGGAGTTTCCACATTAGAAAGCCCCGTCTTTGTGCCAGCTTTGATTGGTGTGGGGGAAGCCTTGAGGGCAGTGGTGCGGAAGGGCAGAGGGCGTTCTTAAAGGTTCGTTCACATTGTACAACAGCAAGTGACATTTTTACAGTATTTTTTTGTAAAGCAAACTATTTTGTGCCTTGAATTTGATATATGTGTATTAGTGAAACATTGTAAAAGTGAATTTCTACCTCTGTATCTACATGTGTACCATTCTCTTGTAAATTACTATGAACTATTCTGTGATTGCTTCTGTTCGTTTGTTCTAGGATGTCTTGTTTAAATAGTGACCAATGTTTAAGGCTGTTAAAATAAGCCAACTTTCACTAATTGGGACATTTTCTAAAGAACTGATTAAACACTTACATAACTGACTGTGTGGTTATTAGCTATCAGCCACATTATAAGGAAAAGCATTATGAGGTTTCTCCTGCCTATCTTATCCTGCTTACTCGAAGAAAACTGTTTGAATGGGGTCACACTTAGGGTGGGTTTCATGTACGCCAGTCTCCAGTCTCATCATCTGCCTATAGTAGGTACTTCACCAAGAGCTTGTTTAGAATGGGAAGAGAACAACCCCACTGCCTGTATTAGTGTGGTTGTCACTGTTACCCCGTTGCCTGTATTAGTGTGGGTATCACTGTTACTACACTGCCTGTATTAGTGTGGGTGTCACTGTTACCCCATTGCCTGTATTAGTGTGGGTGTCACTGTTACCCCATTGCCTGTATTAGTGTGTGTGTCACTGTTACTTCACTGCCTGTATTAGTATGGGTGTCTCTGTTCAGGGATCCCACCTTCTGGAAGGGGCCTGGCTCTCTGCTGATCCTTATTATGTGTTTGGACTTTTCATTAGGAATGACAACCAACCACACCTTGAGACAGTGTAACACTAAATTTACCACCTGCTGCTTGATTCTCACTTATGGTTTAAGCACTTGAAGTAGAGTTCTAACAATGTTGAGTAGGACAGCTATTGTCAAGTTACCTAGGTCTTTCCCACTTAGGCTGTGATATACAAAACCATCCTGGAGAAATCTGTTAATTTAATAGCTTGTTTCATCAGCCTTAAAGCCAACAAGAATCCTCATCACATTTAATTTTGTTCTCATTCGTTGGAGTCTAATCTGTTTCTATTTTTGTTTGGTTTGGCCCTTATAAAGTGGTCCATCTCCAAGTTCAATAAACCTAATTTGTTTAACTTTCTTGCCTTTCATTTCCATGTCCCGTCCTAGATTAATTACTTCTGGCTCGCTTGAGTTGTCCACCTGCCTTGTTTGGAAGGGGACAGTGTCGAGGCGGCTGAGAGCTGCAGAGGGACACGTGCTCGGCCCACCTAGCTCCGTGTTAACCATGCCTGCTGTGCATTTGTGCATCTCCGTTGTACTTTCTCAAGCCTCCATACTTGGATTGATCACTGTGGTCACTGCAAGGCTGTTTCTCTGGCTGATCATCTGTCCCCGGGCCCTGCCCAACCCTGTTCCCCGTGTGCCCTTCCCCCAGCCCTCACCTGGAGAGTAATGCTGACTCTTGTGATCTCTTTTTCTGGCTGGTTCATGAGTGCTCAGGACCACAGGGCTCAGGACTGACCCCTTCTGAGTCCCACTTCTGTCCCTAGCCAGCACTGGCCCTGTCTTTTCTAATTTTTCAGCCACTTTAATGATAATCATATTGAGTAGGGCTCAGAAATCAGAAGTTTCAAAGCTGACAAAGGTAAACTCCAACTATTGTCATCCCCTTGATCTACCGGGTCTGCTGCTCTGTCACTTAAGATTAGCGTAACATGATTGAACTCCATAAAGCCAGGCTCGCTGTGTGTGTGTGTGTGTGTGTGTGTGTGTGTGTGTGTGTGTGTGTGTGTGTGTGTAAGTATCCTGTTTCTTTGAAAGGCTGTACCGTTCTAGTTTTTCCCAAGTTGAAAAAAGTGACGTGCCTTTTTCAGATTGTTTTCTAGAATTTCTAGAAGAAATTGTTCTAAATCGAGGCTGGGGAGGCAGGTAGGGCCTTTCTGTGCCTGAGGCATTGCCCGCACTGCACCAGCACCTGCTTACAGAGATGAGTGAGGAAAGTCAAGGCTGTAAGGGCCAGAAATGGCCAGGACTTGGGGCCGGAGCACAGAGGCCACATGTGTCCGCAGAACAGACACACAGCCATCCGCACCAGGGTGTACATGATCCTTTGTTTACACACTCCACGCATGAAGCCTCAGACTCCAGTGAGGTCTCAGCAAGATGGGGAGGGGGCCATGGCAGGGGACACAGGCTTGGCCGCCATTCCAGGGAAGTCCCGGAAGTTAAATTATATTCACTGTGGCTGAGGCAGAACATAGGGGAAAGTGGCCCCTACTGTCTAAGGAGAGTCCATCCTGAGAATAGCTGGCATTCTGGATGAGAACAAGCCCCTTTTGATATGGGGAGAAAGCAAAATAATTGAACTGATGGAATCCACCAGAATTCTGTGGATTCCTGAGACACCAGAATCCAGAAGGCACTGGGCAGCCGCTTCCAGTCACTCGCCAGGCTGACGGCTACCCATGACAAGCCAGGGAGCAGTGAGGACAGAGTTCTTGGGCTGAACTACACAGATTTAACTTGCTAGTTCTCAGGACTGAAGAGCAGCAGGCTACCCACGAGGAATCAGCACATCTTCGGTGGAAAAAGCAGACTCCACACAGCTTTAGCAAAGTCTCATTGTGGTGGGCCAGACACATGCAGGCCTTTAACTCCAGCTACATAGAAGAGAGGCTAAAGCAGGGGAAGCAAAACCATTCAAGACTGCCTGGGCTGCGGAGCAAGTTCAAAGCCGCTCTTGCAGCTTAGTAAGATTGTGTCTCCATAGAAAATGGTTGAGACGTGGCTCCGTGGTAGAGCAGCCTTAGCATGTACAAAGCTCTGGGTTCAGGCCCCAGTCCTGGGAGGAGCAGAGGGCAGTATTCTTGGTGCGGTGAGATCTTCACTGACCTGTGGCTGGAGGTGAACCCCTGCCCCAGGGAAGGAGTTTGGCACTGTGATTCTAGACTCAGAAGCTGGGAAATGTCAGACCCAGGTGGCGGAAAAGCATGACAGATCCAAGTGTGGCCATAGGAGAAGAAGAAGAGACTCGGGGGCTCAGCTCGGGCACAGCCGAGGGAGCCTCGGCTGGTTAGAAAAGCTGACATTGCCTTTCAGAAGAATTTTCTCTCCCAAGGTGAAACCCAGCTAGAAACAATGCCACCCTGCCTGAACCCGAGCCTGAGTCCTCTCTCTAGCCTGAGTCACACKGCAGAGACTTTAGTTTGTCCTAAGGAAAAGAGTCTGTGGCCAGCCCTGCAGTGGGGCCACAAAGCGAAGAACAGTGCTAGCAGATAGTACACGGTGTGTTTGATCTTCCACTAGGGTTTCTAGTAACCGAATCCGTTGCTAAAGTAGCAAAGGGCATTTTCTTGCTAAGCGAAGCCTGGAAGCTTCTCTGGCAGTCTTGTGGCCTGAGAGTCAAAAGCCGCTCAAATGTGCAGGCAGTGTTTATGAAAACCCTGGGGGAAAACAAAATACATTTTAGGAGTCACCAAATGGATACATGCTAGCTAAAATACATCCTCTTTGTGTGACAAAACATGAAACAGGACCAGCTTCTATCAGTGTGTTCACAGCAATGAGTTCCTATCTGATCCTTGAAGCATTAAACTCCCTAGAGGCCAAGAACTGCTGAAGCCCCGGACCCCGACCAAGAGGGATGTGCCTCCCTCCGGGAACGCCAAGGCAGGGTGAGGTCCTGGGTTTACAGTTATTTAGAGATGGCAAACATTTCATGACTTGTCTCTCTGAAGATGCCGAAAAATACACGACCCCTCCTTCCAGAAAGCCTTTCTTCCCAGGTTATTTCTCGTTTACCTTGCTCTGTTTCCATAGAGAGCTTAACATAATGCCTTCCAGGAAGGAGCTCTAACAACCTTTTTAGCTGTGGCTGTTGAAATCTTTGTTACCATGAGCCAAAAGCTAGAGTCTTGATTAGCAAGAAAAACAAAGCATCGTCAGCCCAGATTCGAAGCCTGAGGTTTTGCTGTCAAGGTGATTGAAACCATGCTGCTGGGAGAGATGTACGTGTCTAGCAGCCAAGGAAAATGCCCCTTCCCTTGCCCATGCACCCTGGGTGGTCCTCGTAGGCTCCACCACAGGCCTCCCAGCCCCCAGGGAAGAGCTCCTTCACCCTAGCCCTCCCCGTGAGCCTGTTCTCTAGCCCATTCATCTCATCCAGGACCTGAGTGGTCTAAGTAGCTACTGAGCGGGTGGTCGTCCTGGCCCAACATGGACACATTATGTGTGTCAGCTGCACAGCATCCTGTAGAGTTACTGTACAGAAACAAACTGAAACATGTCCTCTGAAAAGATGCAGTGACGTTCTAGAAATTCCCACGAGCAGAAACCGGGCATCTTCAGATGGAACCCAGGTGAAGCAGTTTTGGATCAGAGTGGCCCTAATTCTGTCGTTGGTGTCCTTACGAAAAAGAACTTGGAAGGTGAGGGACACAAGGCACAGTGGTACTTGTCTGCTGTATACAAATACCAAGGGCACTGTCCCTGTCACAGCGGGAAACAGGACATGGTACACACCCACAGTCTCCAGTGGAGGCAGGAGGATCAGAAATTCAAGACCAGCCTSTCCTACATAGTGAGTTCAAGGCCAACCTGGGATGGTAGGGACAAGTAGGGAGAAGTGATACAGAGGCAGAGACAGTGACACTTTTACACCAAGTGCCAGGGCCTGGGGGAAGGGTGTGTAGGACTCTCCCTCAGCATAAAGAGCCAACCCCACTGGAACTTTGATTTCAGGTGGCCAACCTGCAGACTTGTAAAGGGGTAGATTTCTGTTGCTTCAGTTTTACAGGGCTGGGAATAGAACTCAGGACAGCCCGTGTGGAGGCATGTACCTATTACTGAGCCTGTCTCCTCTCTTTTGAAGCCACTCAAATTGAAATACTTCCATTGCAGACTCAATAACCTCAGCATCTGCTGTCAGTCTGAACTCAAATCCTGCTT
This sequence comes from Apodemus speciosus, assembly GCA_002335545.1. Classification (NCBI taxonomy): domain Eukaryota; kingdom Metazoa; phylum Chordata; class Mammalia; order Rodentia; family Muridae; genus Apodemus; species Apodemus speciosus. The sequence continues at coordinate 37,407 of BDUI01006949.1, forward strand.
TGCCTGTCCCTGACCAAATGGTCTGGGCCTTTGTCTTAACATTCCTCTGCCTCGGCTCCTTCTGGTACAAACTGGGAATAATAGCAGGCCCTATATAAGAGTGTGTTCAGATGCACAGAATGGTTGTGAAYGGGGCCTTCCACCCCTTATATACTTTTCTTTATTTATTTGTTTTATGTATTTATTTCCTCAAGACAGGGTTTCTCTGTGGAACCCTGTCTGTTCCAGACTTCCCTCTGTAAGATCAAGCAGACCCGGGACTCAGATCTGCCTGCCTGTGCCTCCTGAGTTCTGGAACTAAAGGCGTGGGCTACCGGCCAGGATGCATTTTTCTTTTTTTTTAAGACAGGGTCTCATTATGTAGACCAGGCTGGCCTCATACTGACAGAGACCACCTGTCTGTGCCTCCTGAATGCGGAGACTAAACTGTGCACCGAGCCTGTCCTTCCTGTGCACTTTTAATGGATTGAGCTGGCTGAGACATAGAACTCTTCCCTTCCTGCGATGGTTTGAATATGCTTGGCCCAGGTGTGGCACTATGAGGAGGCCTTGCTGGAGGAAGTATGTCACTGTGGGAGTGGGCTCTGAGATCCCCCCTCCTGGCTCCCTGGAGACAGTCTGCTCCTGGCTTCCTTTTGACAAAGATTTAGAACTCTGAGCTCTGACAGCACCACACCTGCCTGSCTGCTGCCAGGATCCTGCCATGGTGATAATGGACTGAACCTCTGAGCCTGTAAGCCAGCCCCAATTAAACATCTTCCTTTGTATGAGTTGCCTCAGTCATAATGTCTCTTCACAGCAAAGGAAACCCTAAGGTACTTAGCTTTGCACCTATAGAAGAGCAGCCACTCATGGTCATCTTCACAGCCAAGCAGGAGGGCAATGGTAGGAGTCACACCCAAGCCCCTATTTCTAGTGCTATTGTTTTCCATGGCCTTCGCCATGTCTCTGATATTGTCTGGGTGCCATACAATTCAGTCCAATTTCTGACACTCCCCAGAAATAGCACAGACGCCACAGTAAGTGGTTCAGCTCCAAAACACTGCCTACTTCAGATACCAGCTGAAACGGGGGTCCTTGGGCTACCAATCTATAGAATTACAAATGCAGGAAGCCCCCATAACCCCAAACAGAAGCGAGAACTCCCTAGAATGGCATAGAACTCTGGGACTAAAGGCATGGGCTACCTGCCAGAATATGTTTTTTGGTGTTTCTGGTCTGTAGTGGAAAAACACAGACAGTAAGGGGTATGGGTGGGGTTCAGGACTTCACAGCCCCTAATGAACCCCAGTGTGCTCAGGAACCTTATTGTTCAAGGGGTTCTTTGGGTTATTGGTTTATGGTTCTGTTCTGTGTTGCCTTTTGAGACAGGCATAGTTGTGTTACTCTCATAGCCTAAGGGTGGCCTGGAACTTGCTATGTAGTCAAAGCTGGCCCTGACCTTCTGGTCTCAGGCCTCTACCTCCAGAGTGGTGGGATGATAAGCCTTCATCATCAGAGCATCTGGGTGGAGTAGGGCCCTTCTTGGCTCCTAGCCACTGAGGAGGCAAAGGCTGGAGGATCTCTGTGAATCTGAGGCTTGCCCGATTTGTATAGCAAGTTCCGGGACAGTCGAGGCTACATGGAGAGAGACTGCATCAAGTCAGTCAATTGGTCAATAAAGTAAAGATGTTCTATCCAGGCTTTTGTTACAGAGGTGTATTGAATCAAATCATTGGCCACTGCAGGGTGAATTCCATCTCTTTTCTCTCCCCAGAGTAGCATGGTGGTTAAAATTCCCTTCACTCCTAAGAGAATCCTTCAAACTGTAAGCACCTAATCTCCATTAGCAGAAACTCAGATATGATTGAAAGAGGTGCTTTATGAATAAGAAGAAAAGCTCTGACCACATCGGAAATTCTGAGTTCTAGGAGCTCCATGCTGGGAACTGAAGACAAAGACCAGATATATTTGGGGTGACATTTAACTTTGTATGTGTGTGTGCAAACACAACATGGTACACAAGCCCAAGTATGTTTTATTATACTCTGGATATTGTGCTTGAATCAATTACTGTAATTAAGTGCTTGACCTCTCTTTTATTTATCTCAGAGGGCTTGGTCCTAGCACTGCATGCAGTCAAAGCCACAGGAGATGTCCCTAAATGTTGGCGTGGGCTCCCCTACGAGATTCAGATACCTATAGTCCATGATCTAGAAATCAGATTGTATCAATATCAAAGGGGCCTCCCACACCATCTGCTTAGGAACCCCCCTGTTTTCTCCTGCTCTGTGGCGTCCAAGGAGCGGCTAGGAAAATCTAGCTTCAAAGGCCTTGGTGCTCACATCTATCCTGGACTCAGAGTTACGAAAGACAGAGAAGTTGGCAAAGCCTTTTCAAGGTCAGTCGGACTGGGGGGGGGGAACAAATTAAAAAAAAAAGGGCTGAGTGTCCCCAAGTCCTCAGATATTCTCACTTCAGAGAATATCAGCCCTTTATTCTCACTTCAGAGAATAAAGCGGCGATTAGGCAGGGCTTAAAGAGGCAGGCACCGAGGCAGACAGAGAGGAACCTAGCAGCACCACTCTCCACTGAAATGGACAATGAGAAACTCATCTCTGAAGGGAAGACAGAATGGAAGCGTGTGTTGTCTGCAGCACACTGCAGCACAACTGTGTGTTGTCTGCAGCACACTGCACCATTTCCTCCCTGCTCTCTCAGCCTTCAGTGCTGGCTGGGCACTGTGAGGTTTTCTGAGACAGAAGGCAGGATGCTGGAGGTCCTGGGAAAGCTCCGGAACAGGTCCTGAGATGCCTCCCCCCTGAGGACTCAAGCCCAAGTCACTGCCCTTATATCCCTGGAGGCCTAAGAGCCAGGAAATGCACACGGTGGCCAGGGAGTGAAGAAATGAATGTGGCTGTCATGGAAGGAGCTGGAGGAGCAAAAGCTGCAGCCCGGGGGAGACTCCCTCACCACAGCCCTTCCAGCTGCTCGACTTCCTGTCCTCCGGTGCCTGGATTGTGTCTCCAGAGAGCTGTCCCCGGCCAGCTGAAAATCCAGGAACCACTTCCTTACCTGCAGCACACAAAGCAGGAGAACAGGGATTGCAAAGCCCTAGAACAGAATTTTGGGGAACGAGTTTCTATCAAGCCGCAGAGGGTTTATTTCAGTGAGCCACAAAGAAAAAGTGTTTGTTTGATTGAGACCTTTCTCTTTATCCTCCACAAGGGAGTGTCAGTTTGAAATGACTTATCTTATAAAGGAAGAGGTATTTTATGGATTAAGGAGACACTAAGTGACTTGGGAGATAGGCGAGGTATCAACTAAAAAGGACAAACTTCTGGAGCAGAGCCTGCCTGTCAGCCTACTAGGTGCTCCTTGGCTGCAATGCTGCAGGCCCAGGTAGATCTGCAGTCAGCCTTCCTGATTCTAGCGTTTTCTTTGTTCTTTGTTTTATACCTCTAAAACCTGTAGTGAGAAAAAAAACCCCACAGAAATATTATGGGAATGTTTTTCTTTTAATCTCAGGTATGGGGATATGGGGCTGCTTCACACTGTCCACAGCAGCTGACTATGATTTGCTTGGTGTTCTAGCACGGATGTTATTTTGCCAGCTGTGGTTTCCATGGTTATGTGGTTTGAATTCTGGGGACKTTTCAGAGGGTACATTAATAGGGCCCCTACCAGCGGGGCAGGTTGTTGGTTGTTGCTATTGGTCAAGGTTTGTTGAGTAGTCATCCTCAAAGAAGAAACAACAAGAAGAAATTAGGTGTCTTGATAGTGAAGATCAAATTTGTCCCAAGGAACCAATATCATCCCAAGGATACCCAATCAGCAGGAAGCAGCCTGGCAGTGGTGCCACCCCTTTCCCCTCTATCCTTTTCTCTCTCCTACCTAGTGTAAGGGGGTTGAAATATTAGAAAATGGTGGAGAAGGATTGAAGAAAAAAGAAACCACAAAGTAGCAAACACCAGGTTCAAAAGCCCCCTCCTGGAAGGCAAGAAAAATGAAAAGGGGTGGGGGGAGGAGGAGAAAAGGGGGAAAGAAGTGAAGGAGGAAGAGGAAGAGGAAGAGGAGGATGTCTACATTTTGAACTTCAAATRAAACCTATTCAAGGGGCACACTCCAATAATAAAATAGCTATGGAAAAGACTAGAATTCTCACCATGTTGGCAGGAACAGAAGGTGGGATGTACAAATGAGCCAGGCATGGTGGTATATGCCTATAATCCCAGTATTTGGAATACAGAAGCAGAAGAATCTTGAGATCAAGGCTGGCCTAAACTATATAGGAAAATGTGGTCTCAAAAGCACAAAAATAAAATAAAACCAGAAATTCCATGTGAACCAACAATTCTACTCCTGTGTTTATGCCTCCCCCCCACCCCCCCACCCCCGCAAATTGAAAGTCATCTCAATGTATACAGTCATGGTTTTTTGTAGCAGGTTGTATATAATCCCTAAAGGTGAAAGCAACCCAAAGAAAGCACAAGAGACACACTCAGGAATATTATTCAACCCGAACAGTTAAAGAATGAAAGGCAGGCCCTGCAGGAGACACATCTCCCTTCGGTCCCACCACATGGCTGGGACAGACCCCCTCCCACACCCAGAGACAGCTTGACTCCCAGGAGCTCCAACATAGTCAAGCTCACAGGCTCACAGGAAGGACAGGATCCATTCAGAGACAGCAAGGCCAGTTAACACCTAGGATAACCAGATGTTGAGAGGCAAGTCAAGCACAAGAACATATGCAAAAGAAAAATGGAACAGCTAGAGAGAGGACCCAAAGAGCTGAAGAGGTTAGCAGCCCTGCAGGAGGAACAATAATATGTACCAACCAGTACCCCAGAGCTCCCAGGGACTAAACCACCAACCAAAGAGTACACATGGAGGGACCCATGTAGCAGAAGATGACCATTTCAGACATCAATAGGAGAGGACATTGGTCCTGTGAAGGCTCAATTCCCCAGAATAAGAGAATGCAAGTCAGAAAATTTGGGGGAGGGGAAGGGGAATGGGATGGGGAGTTTTCAGAGGGGTAACTCAGAAAAGGGATACCATTTGAAATGTAAGTAAAGTAAATATCTAATTAAAATGTAAGAGAGAGAGAAAGAAAGAAAGAAAGAAAGAAAGAAAGAAAGAAAGAAAGAAAGAAAGGAAGGAAGAAAAGAAACCATTGCCACTTGGCACCATCAAAACCCAGTTCTCCCACCACAGCAAGCCCTGGAAACACTAACACACCTGAAAAGCAAGACTCCAACCTAAAATCTCATCTCATGAAGACGATAGAAGGCCTTAAGGAGGACATAACTCCCTTAAATACAGGGGAACACAAGTAAACAAGTAGAAGCCCTTAAAGAGGAAACATAAATCTCGCAAAGAAATATAGGAAAACACAATCAAACAGGTGAAGGAATTGAACAAAACCTTCCAGAATCAATAAAGAAATCACAAAGGGAGGCAACCCTGGAGATGGAAAACCTAGGAAAGAGATCAGGAGTCATAAATGCAAGCATCGGCAACAGAATACAAGAGCTAGAAGAGTCCCAGGCATAGAAGATACCATAGAAGAAATTGACACAACAGTCAAAGAAAATACAAAAAAGCAAAAAGCTCCTAACTCAAAACATTCAAGAAATCCAGGACACAATGAAAAGACCAAACCTAAGATTAATAAGTATAGATGAGAGTAAAGATTCCAAATTCAAAGGGCCAGTAAATATCGTCAACAAATTGTAGGAGAAAACTTCCCTAACCTAAAGAAATGCCCATACACATACAAGAAGCCTACAGAACACCAAATAGATTGGAACAGAAAAGAAATTCCTCCTGTCACATAATAATCAAAACACTAAATGCACAGACAAAGATAGAATATTAAAAGAGGTAAGGGGAAAATGCCAAGTAGCATACAGAGGCAGACCTATCAGAATTATACCAGATTTCTCCTCAATAGAGCTCTGAAAGCAGATCCTGGGCAGATGTCATACAGACCCTAAGAAAACACAAATGCCAGCCCAGGCTATTTTACTTGGCTAAATTCTCAATCACCATAGATGGGGAAACCAAGATATTCCATGACAAAACCAAATTTAAACAGTATCTTTCCATTAATCCAGCCCTACAGAGGAAAATAGAACGAAAACTCTAATACAAGGAGGGAAACTACACCCAAGAAAAAACAGGAAACTAGTCTTCTCACAAAAAAAGAAGAGAACTACGCAAATATAATACCATCACTAACAACAAAAATAATAGGAACCAACAATCATTGGTCCTTAATATTTCTTAACATCAATGGACTCAATTCCCCAATCAAAAGACATAGGCTAACAGATTGGATGCGTAAACAGGGCCCAGCATTTTATTGCATACAGGAAACATATGTTAGTGACAAAGACAGATACTACCTCAGAATAAAAGGCTGGAAAATTTTTTCCAAGAAACAAGCTGAAGTAACTATTCTAATATCCAATAAAATAGACTTTCAACCAAATGTTATCAAAAGAGATGGAGAAGGACATTTCATACTCATCAAAAGAAAAATCTACCAAGATGAACTCTCAATTCTTGCCCCAAATGCAAGGGAAACCACATTTGTAAAAGAAATGTTACTAAAGCTTAAAACACATAGTGATCCTCACACAATATGAATGTGGGACTTCAACACCCCACTCTCGCCAATGGACAGATAATGGAAACAGAAACCAAACAGAGACACAGTGAAACTAACAGAAGATATGAACCAAAATGGATTTAACAGATATTTACAGAACATTTCACCCTAAAACAGGGCACACCTCATGGTACCTTGTCCAAAACTGACACAGAACAAGCCTCAACAGATACAGGAAGATTGAAATAATCCCGTGCATTCTATCAGAGCACCATGGATTAAGGCTGGTCTTCAACAACAGAAACAACAGAAAGCTCGTGGAAACTGAATAGCTTTCTACTCAATGATAACCGGGTTAGGGAAGAAAGAAAGAAAGAAATTTCTGAAGGTACAGCACACCCAATCTTGTGGGACACAATGAAAGAAGTGCTAAGAGGACACTTCATAGCACTGAGTACCTTCATAAAGAAATTGGAAAGAGCATCCAGTAGCAGCTTAACAGCACATCTGAAAGCTCTAGAACAACCAAGAGGAGTAGATGACAGGAAATAATCAAACTCAGAGTTGAAATCAACCAAGCAGAAACAAAGAATCAACAAAACTAAGAGCTGGTTCTTTCAGGAAATCAACAAGATAGATAAACTCTTAGCCAAAACTAACTAAAGGGCCCAGAGACAGTATCCAAAATCAGAAATGAAAAGGGAGACATAACAACAGAAACCGAGGAAATTAAAAAAAAAAATCAGATCCTACTACAAAAGCCTATACTCAACAAAACTGGAAAATCTAGAGAAATAAATGATTTTCTAGACAGACACCAGGTACCAAAATTAAATCAGGACTATCTAAACAGTTCTATAACCCCCAAATCTAAACTATCTAAACAGTTCCATAACCCCCAAAGGAAATAGAATTCATTAMAAGTCTCCCAACCAAAACAAACAAACAAACAAAAAACCCACCACCACCACCAACAACAACAACAAAAAAAAACAAAACCCTCAGAGCCAGATGGTTTTAGTGTAGAATTCTATGAGACCTTCAAAGAAGACCCATTAATACCAATACTCTTCAAACTGTTCCACAAAATAGAAACAGAAGGAACACGACATAATTTATCCTATGAAGCCACATTTACATTTATACCTAAGCCATGCAGAGACCCAACATAGAAAAAGAACTTCAGTCCAATTTCCCTTATGAATATTGATGCAAAAATACTCAATAAAATTCTTGGAAACTGAATCCAAAAACAAACCAAAGTAATCACTCACCATGATCAAGTAGGCTTCATCGCAGGGATACAGGATGATTCAATATATGGAAATCCATTCAATAATCCACTACATAAACAAACACAAACTAAAAAAAATCTTACTATCATCTCTTTAGATGTAGAAAAAGCCTTTGACAAAATTTAACACCCCTTCATATTAAAAGTCTTGGAAATATCAGGAACTCAAGGCACATATCTAAACATAGTAAAAGCAATATACAGCAAACCAACATCCAATATCAAATTAAATGAACAGAAACTTGAAGTAATCCCACTAAAATCAGGGACAAGGCAAGGTTGACCATTCTCTATTTATTCAATATACTACTCAAAATTCTAGCTAGAGCAATTAGACAACAAAATGAGGTTAAAGGGATACAAATTGGAAAGGAAGAAGTCAAACTACCACTATTTGCAGATGATATGGTAGTATACATAAACAACCCAAAAAATTCTATCAGAGAACTCCTACACCTGATAAACAACTTCGGCAAAGTGGCTGGATATAAAGTTAACTCAAGCAAATCAGTATCCTTTCTCTTCACAAAAGATAAAACAGCTGAGAAAGAAATTAAGGAAACAACACAGTAGTCACAAAAAATATAAAATATCTTGGTGTAACTCTAACCAAGCAAGTGAAAGATCTGTATGACAAGAACTTCAAGTCCCTGAAGAAAGAAATCAAASATGACCTCAGAAGATGGAAAGATCCCTCGTGCTCATGGATTGGTAAGATTAACATAGTAAAAATGGTCATCTTACCAAAAGCAATCTACATATTCAATGCAACCCCCATCAAAATTCGAACTCAATTCTTCACAGAGATAGAAGGAGCAATTCTCAAATTCATCTAGAATAACAAAAAGCCCAGCATAGCGAAAACAATTCTCAACAATAAAAGAATATCTAGGGGAATCACCACCCCTGACTTCAAGCTGTACTACAGAGCAATAATGATAAAAACCACATGCTATTGGTACAGAGACAGGCACATAGATCAGTGGAATAGGGTTGAAGATCCAGAAATAAACCCACACACCTAAAGTCACTTGATCTTTGACAAAGAAGCCAAAACCATACAGTGGAGAAAAAAAGACAACAATTGGTGCTGGTCTAACTGGCAGTCTGCTTGTAGAAGAATGTAAATTGACCCATTCTTATCTCCTTGTACAAGTGCTCAAGTCAAAGTGTATCAAGGACCTCCATATAAAACCAGATACACTGAATCTCCTCTGAATAGAGGAGAAAGCGGGAAAGAGCCTCAAACACATGGGCATAAGGAAAAAATAATCTGAACAGAACACCAATGGCCCAGGCTCTAGATCAACAATTGACAAATGGGACCTCATGAAACTGAAAAGCTTCTGTAAAGCAAAGGGCACTGTCATTTCCACACAATGGCAACCAACAGATTGGGAAAAGATCTTCACCAACCCAATAGAGGGCTAATATCCAAATTATATAAAGAACTCAAAATATTAGACTTCAGAAAACCAAATAACCCAATTAAAAAATAGAGTACAGACCTAAACAAAGAATTCCCAACTAAGGAATCTCCAATGGCCAAGAAGCACCTAAAGAAATGTTCAATATTAACCAGGCTATGGTGGCGCATGCCTTTAACCCCAGCACTTGGGAGGCAGAGGCAGGCAGATTTGTGAATTCGAGGTCCGCCTGGTCTATAGAGCAAGTTCCAGGACAGCCAGAGCTATATAGAGAAACCCCCGTCTTGAAAAAAACAAAACAAAACAAAACAAAACAAAACAAAAAAGAAATGTTCAATACTCTTTTTTTTTTTTTTGCATTTTTTATTCGATGTATTCTTTATTTACATTTCAAGTGATTTTTCCCTTTCCTGGATCCCTTTCCTGGATCCCCCCTCCCCGAAAGTTCCATAAGCCCTCTTCCCTCCCCCTGTTCCTCAATCCACCCCTTCCCATTTCTCTGTCCTGGTATTCCCCTACACAGCTGCACTGAGCCTTTCCAGGTCCAGGGGCCACTCCTTCCTTCTTCTTGGGCATAATGATGCCCAATTCACATATCAGATGTCAAAGATCAAGTGACCATAATTCTGTGGGTTCATTTCTGGGTCTTCAATTCTATTCCATTGATCTACTTGCCTGTCACTGTATCAATACCTTGCAGTTTTTAACACAATTGCTCTGAAGTACTGCTTGAGGTCAGGGATATTGATTCCCCCAGAAGTTCTTTTACTGTTGAGAATAGTTTTAGCTATCCTGGGCTTTTTGTTATTCCAGATGAATTTGAGAAATGCTCTTTCTACCTCTATGAAGAACTGAGTTGGGATTTTGATGGG
>BDUI01006950.1:0-30582 GCA_002335545.1 Apodemus speciosus
CTCCTTTGAAGAGGAGTTCAGTTTTCCATCAAGTTGAAAACAACAACTCTGAGCTCATCTAACAGATCCAAACAAACCCTGAGGTCTTCTCATCTCTCTCTCTCTCTCTCTCTCTCTCTCTCTCTCTCTCTCTCTCTCTCTCTCACACACACACACACACACACACACACACACACACAAGCAGTAAGGTGCCAGCCTGGAGGAAAAGAGAAGGAAGAGGAAGCAGAAACACCTTTGGAGGTAAAATACAATGTTGGCACCCCAGCAGGGCATCATTATTCCTCAGAATGAGCAGCAGTATCCAGTGAGGCTAAAGATGGGCCAGGAAGGCCTGATGATAGCCAATCAGACTGCCTGGTTCAGTAGGACTAGCCACTTGACCCAGCTTCTGGCAGGGTTCACACAATGCTTCTAGCTCTCACAACCGGCTTAGAAGATGAACTAGATGAGAAGAAGCTGGCAGAATGTTAACCAAGACCTTTCCTAGACCCTGAAGGATCCATGGCTTGAACCCTGAGATCAGCAGGTAATCAAAGATCGGGAAATCTTAGGATTGTGACTGCCCTCATTTGTATATACCTCCTTTGTATGTGCACGCGCACACAGTGACCCAATTCACCTCATTCTGGCTGTTCTTCCTGCCTGGAACTCTTGTCCTGGCAGCACAGTGGTTAGACAGTCTCTCTCATATGTCTCTCTGTAGCAAAACACAGTCAGGGCATGTGAGAGAAGTTAAACTGGTTCTGGCCTGGGATTGACCCAGTACTGAACCTCTAGTACCACATGAAGAATTCAGCATTGGAAAGAGACTGGGTGGAGTCCTAGGCAACCCTCTCTGTCCTGCCTGGTCTCTACAGGAATCTCAGAGTCTTGTCCTTGTCGGGTTGAGCCTCATAGTGCCCTCTCTGACGACAAAGATGACATCCAGGGACTAAGGTCTCATGAATAGTGAAAGGCTCTATGTCACTCTTCCTCAAACAGGAAGAGGGAACCAGGAAGGGGATCCCAGCTTGGCGCCCCATCCCTGAGACTAGGAAGGTTCCTGTTGGAAGATATGTAAGCAAAGCTTGGCATCTGCTGGCCCAGCTGCCTGTGTGTCTAGGCAAATGTTTACCTGGCTCAGAACTCACCCCTGTGAGCTTCCACCAGACCTACTAACCCCTCAAGACCCTTTGAGTTTGTACACATTCTGTCTTTGAGCCAGGACACAAGAAGACTGTGCCCAGCAGCCTACCGCAGAGTCCAAGGTAGGATACAAGCTGTGGGAATCCATGACTTAGTTACCAGGGTGAGAGGGTAACACTTGGCTGTGTTAGGGACGGGGCTGCACTATAGCTGTCAGAACCATGGAGCCTCAAGAGGAGAACCCTACTAGAGAGTCCTTACTGGAGGATCGAAGCTGACCCCACGAAAAAATATTATCAAGCCCTGTGGCTGAACCTTGGGACAGACTAGCACTTAGGAATCTCATCCTTACTTTGTTGACATTTTGTGACATTGGTGTGGGGCCAGATTCCATTTAGCCTACTCCAGGTGCAGTGGGGATAGCATCTGGCCAGGGAGAGCTAGAAGAGCACCCCCACAGCAGGCTGAAACTTGCCTAGCCCTCGTCCGCAGTGAGCCCAGACGCCTGTCATAGCCTGAGCACCGATTCTGGCTAGAGGTTAGCCCTCAGCTTTCAGACATGCCAAATCCTGATTTCATTCCCTTCCCACTGGGACTTGAACCCATAGTCTTTGCAAAGTCACTCTAGGCGAGTACTCCACCACTGAGGTGTAACTCTAGCCTCCGTTTACTTACTCTTGAGACACAATCTTGATAAGTTGCCTAGGAAGGCCTTGAATCTACCATCTTCCGGCCTTAGCCTCTGGAGTAGCTAGGCTTCCGAGCCTGCATAACCAGGCAAGTCCAGGGACTCACTATATAGACAAAGTTGGCTGCCCTCAAACTCATGATGATTCCCCTGCCTCTGACCTCTGAGTGCTAGGATTGAAAGTGTATATACCACATGCCTAGCAGCTACAGCTTTCCCCACTGTGGTCTCAACAAATTCCAGTTTGATAGTTTGAGCTCAGTCTGGTCAGGAGGGTGTCAGAGGGGCAGATGGGAACCCGGAGTCCGGAAGTATGAGCCGAGCCTTACTCTTTAGAATAGAACCATCACAAACAGGATTTTCCTCAGCCTGAGGCTGTCTGGGAAAGCAGTAGCTCTGCCCACCTGGCGAGAGTGGCACCAAGTGTTAGAGCCACTCTCCATCCTCCTCCTGGAGGGCAGAGGCTTCTGGCAGCAGCAGGGGTACCAGGTAAGACCCGGGCATCCAGGGGACACAACTGAGGGAAGAATTAAGGAAGAGGGACAGGTCAGGCTTAGGGACAGGTCAGGAGGGCTGGGAAGGGCAGCTCCATCCAGGGAGAAGCCTGATCGTGAATTCCGGATTGCAGGTGGGAGTGGTCTGAAGCCAAGGCTCTCTTCTCTTCCTGGGAGATATCTCTCCCATAACACCACCCAGCCAGGTAGTGAAATGGCTCTCCAAGGAGGGCAAGGAAGAGGCAGCAGCTTCCTGGGGCCAGCAGAGCATAGGGCTACAGAGAGCAAGCTGCAAAGACGGCCAGGGAGGGCTGAGAGCGAGGCCTGCAGGGCTGTGGATCTGTGGCCTGGGGTAGAACTGTGTCATAAACGAGTTTTCCTTCTTAGAAAATATTTCTAGTGGCTGTGCTTATTGATCCATGGCTCTAATCCACGAGGGAGGCTGAAGCAGGAAGTCTGCAGATTCAAGAACTGCCTAGGCTTACAGGGATGCAAGGCCGACCGGAGCCGCCTAGAGAAACCATGTCTTCTCAAGATTTTTAAAAAAAGAACAAGTTAAGGGCTGGGGACATAGAGGGTGGCACTATAGTGCAACATGACAAAGGCTTTAGTCAGCTGAGGTAAATGGATAAGTAAGCAGACAGACAAATGCCTCCAGATGGGAAGGAGTGTGCCCAAGTAGAAGGTGCTGGGGGTGGTAGGATCCTGGCTGGGATGTCCCAGGCCCAATTGCTATGGAGGCTTCTCTCCTTCGGGGTTCTAGTTATTGTTTCCCCATCAAGCCTCACTGACAAAGAACAATATTGACCCCTGGGATGGGACTGTTGGTCCAGTGAAGGCCAGGACCCCTTCGGGGGAAAGGCTGCAAACCTCTAGGTTTCCCAGCAAGAGTTAGAGGGCCGAGACACGTTTACCCCGGGCCAGGGGTGCTAAGAGGTTCTTGGCTGCTTAGGCCAGTCTCCTGCAGTGTGCGTGGGCAAGCCTTAGATTTCTATTGCTGGGGTGGAGGCTATGACCAGAAACAATTTAGGGAGGAAAGGGCTTATCTGGCTTCTGGATTATACTCCATCAGGCAAAGCGAAGGCAAAATTCAGGGTAGGAACATGGAGGCAAGAACAGACGCAGAGGCCGGGGAGGAGGGCTATGCACCGCCTTGTTCTCCCTGGTTTGCTCAGCCTGCTTTCTTATATACCCCGGGACCACCTGACTGGGGGTGGCACCACCCACACCAATCGTTACTCAAGAAAATGGCTCCCACAGACTTGCCCCCAGATCAATATYATGGAGGTATTTTCTCAGTTGAGATTCCTTTTTAGATGCCTCTAGCTTATGTCAAGTTGACAAGACTACCCAACCCAGGGCATGACACAGAAATGCAGCTAGAAGGGGGTCTTGGGAAGAACCCTTCCACCCAAAGCCCTTGCCACCCCCACATACTTAGTGCAAGCTTCCGACCAGAACTCTAGGAAGGGCTGCTGGCATGAAGGAAGTGTCTGTCCTCATCTGCCCAACCCAGCCCCTCCCTGTCTGATGGAATGGAAGCAGTGACCAAGCTGGAACAAAGCTGGGGGAGGGGCAGGGTGAGCCACACCCAGATCCTGGCCACGGTTGGCACCTCGCTACCTTCATAACTCACCTCTGACTACCCACGTCCCTACATCCCCCATAACCAAATTACCACTAGCACTCACCTAAGGACAGCCATATCGGCTCCAGGAACTGACCTGACAGGAGAATAAAGAAACACGGCCACGTGCACAGAAACAACCAGATCAGGTGGACTGGGCTCTCTGCTAAAGAAGCCGAAGCACCCTGGAAGCGCGGCATGGCTACTGTATAGAGTTGAACAGGGAGGTGGCTGGGGTTATTGCTTACAGCTAAGTYGAGGAGGTGGGGTTAATACAGAGATGAACAGGGAGTCAGAGTTATTACATACAACTCACCAAGGTCGAGGGTTTAACCATTCCCACTAGAAGCGGTCCGTAGGGGAGTCTAGCCCAGGGAAGGCTTTGCCATTGCATTGGCATCCTTCACATGGCCACACCTGTGTCAACAGCACACACACCCCCAACCCCCAGGACTTAACTCACCCTGGGCTTCCTCCCTGCCTGAGGACATTTAACTATTCCTCAAAGGAAAAAAATGTTTAATAAAAGTCCGGGCTGTGGAAAGGTATATCTGTTCCCATTTGAAGTCTGCAGTCCAGCAAGGCAGGGGMTTTTCAGGAGGCCACTTGGTGACTAGGGTAGCTTCAGGGCACCTTACTATGGACACAGAACTCTGGACAGCTACAGGCAGACGTGGACGTCTGCGTAATGGGGTGGAGCACGGGGCTTCTGGCATCCTAGGTGAGGGCTCTGCCCTGAGTTCTACCCAAGTCTGATGATGCCCTTCCTGGAGGGGACTTGCAAAGGGCATCATTGTGTCTGTTGCCTGACACTGCACCCTTGGAAGTCTTGGCAGGAGCCTGCAGTATGGACAAGTGGTGGCTTCCTGCAGCTGGAATCCTCTTGGCTGGTAAGTAGGGATGGGAAGGCGAGCTGAGGGGTCTCCCCATCACCACCAGCTTACTTGTAGGGAAGGGTGGAATCCTCTCCTCGGGGAACTCCATGACTCCCACCTCAGGGTGTCCATGGTTTTCTAGCCTTGGCCAGCCTGAGAGANATGGAGGTATTTTCTCAGTTGAGATTCCTTTTTAGATGCCTCTAGCTTATGTCAAGTTGACAAGACTACCCAACCCAGGGCATGACACAGAAATGCAGCTAGAAGGGGGTCTTGGGAAGAACCCTTCCACCCAAAGCCCTTGCCACCCCCACATACTTAGTGCAAGCTTCCGACCAGAACTCTAGGAAGGGCTGCTGGCATGAAGGAAGTGTCTGTCCTCATCTGCCCAACCCAGCCCCTCCCTGTCTGATGGAATGGAAGCAGTGACCAAGCTGGAACAAAGCTGGGGGAGGGGCAGGGTGAGCCACACCCAGATCCTGGCCACGGTTGGCACCTCGCTACCTTCATAACTCACCTCTGACTACCCACGTCCCTACATCCCCCATAACCAAATTACCACTAGCACTCACCTAAGGACAGCCATATCGGCTCCAGGAACTGACCTGACAGGAGAATAAAGAAACACGGCCACGTGCACAGAAACAACCAGATCAGGTGGACTGGGCTCTCTGCTAAAGAAGCCGAAGCACCCTGGAAGCGCGGCATGGCTACTGTATAGAGTTGAACAGGGAGGTGGCTGGGGTTATTGCTTACAGCTAAGTYGAGGAGGTGGGGTTAATACAGAGATGAACAGGGAGTCAGAGTTATTACATACAACTCACCAAGGTCGAGGGTTTAACCATTCCCACTAGAAGCGGTCCGTAGGGGAGTCTAGCCCAGGGAAGGCTTTGCCATTGCATTGGCATCCTTCACATGGCCACACCTGTGTCAACAGCACACACACCCCCAACCCCCAGGACTTAACTCACCCTGGGCTTCCTCCCTGCCTGAGGACATTTAACTATTCCTCAAAGGAAAAAAATGTTTAATAAAAGTCCGGGCTGTGGAAAGGTATATCTGTTCCCATTTGAAGTCTGCAGTCCAGCAAGGCAGGGGMTTTTCAGGAGGCCACTTGGTGACTAGGGTAGCTTCAGGGCACCTTACTATGGACACAGAACTCTGGACAGCTACAGGCAGACGTGGACGTCTGCGTAATGGGGTGGAGCACGGGGCTTCTGGCATCCTAGGTGAGGGCTCTGCCCTGAGTTCTACCCAAGTCTGATGATGCCCTTCCTGGAGGGGACTTGCAAAGGGCATCATTGTGTCTGTTGCCTGACACTGCACCCTTGGAAGTCTTGGCAGGAGCCTGCAGTATGGACAAGTGGTGGCTTCCTGCAGCTGGAATCCTCTTGGCTGGTAAGTAGGGATGGGAAGGCGAGCTGAGGGGTCTCCCCATCACCACCAGCTTACTTGTAGGGAAGGGTGGAATCCTCTCCTCGGGGAACTCCATGACTCCCACCTCAGGGTGTCCATGGTTTTCTAGCCTTGGCCAGCCTGAGAGAYGCTAGGGAAAGATTGGGGACCTCAGGCTTCTTGAGGGCACTAGGACCACCTGCTTGGAGCTCTATACACCTCTAGGTAGGTTTGGCATTAACCCCAGAGCCGACAGAGATGCCTCTACATATATGCTCCACCGCCCAGTCGGCCCCTAAGAGGAGCCCTATATGCAGGGAACACGGTCAGGTCACAATCTGCCCACAAAGAGAATCAGACAGCACTTCCAGCTCTATCAAGTCAGTCTGAGCCTCCGAGGTGGTTTGGGGTCCTTGACATAGGGTTCGTCAGCATGGAGATAGACAAATCCTAAAGGCATTTCTCTTTGTCTTCATAGTGACTGTTCCTTGGTAAGAGAATCCCACTGTCAGCCGGGCTAGAACTAGGGAGGGGAGATGAGTTGAATAAGCAGCTCCGTGGTGGGAGGCCTAACTAGGCCCAGGTATCACTTGCCAGGTCTTGCTCATTAAATGAGCACGATGTGCCAGGGTGAGATCTGAGAGGTTGGGGGCCAGTCCTGCCCACCAGACACGGAAAAGCCAGGCCTTTCTTGTCTTGCAGCCTTCCTAGTAGTCTCGGCTTCTACCCTGACCTTTCTCTCTACTAATGAAGACCCTGAGCAGTTTCCCTCAGCCCCTGGCACATCAGTTCTGCAAAGCAACAGCATTCTACCGGGCAACCTGAAAGACATCACTGGTGGCATCACCTTAGTTGAGAGGGAATCGGAGGCCCTAGGGAGGAGGGCAGGAGCCTCTTCTACAGAAGGAGCTGAGGGTCAGGAGTCTCCCTCAATGCCTGCCCCCCCAGGCACAGTCATACCTGGACCAATTCCCTCAGCCCTGGCCACATCTGCATCCGACACAGCTGTTGACTCTCAGCCAGTGTCCTCTGAGACTGACCCTGGAGAGGAAATCTTGGCCCTTGGAACTCTAGAAACAATTACGATGTCATCACCACAGCCTTCTCCCATACATGGATCTGAGCAGAAGTTCAACAAGGCCTTCAGGTTGTGTGGGATAGTTCCTACCTCCCCAACGCTGGAGAAAACTGTCGCATCTAAACCAATGTGGCATTTAGTTAAAGCTTCCCCTCCCTCCATATACTCTAGACCTCCATGCCTGTTATGGCGCATGCCCAATCCCTSTCTCCAGATAGCAGTGCCTGCACGGAGGGACAGCCACTCCAGGTCAGAGGCATCCTCATCTGAAGCACTGGCTCCAGATACCTCCTTAGGACTGCCTATCTTTCCACGGATGCCTAACACACTGAAAGCTACAGAGTCCCTGTTGTCTGCATCTCCGGGAAGATTAAGGCTGGACCTCACCTCCCAAGTGGGCTCCAGGGCATCTGAAAACACTGTAGCTTTGGACACAGGTCCAGTGTCCCACGGTTCTGTGTATTCTCTGCTGCGGTCGCCCTCAGCAACGTCCCCTTCCCGCGCATCCTCCCTCCACTCCCCATCCCCCTCCTCAGCATCGGCCCTGTCTGCATCCCCATTACCCACAGCTTTGTCCTCCCCACCACCAGCCTCAACCCTGGTCCCGGCTTCCTCTGTCACCACAGGAGCCAGCGACTCTCCTAAACCTCCTGTGTCTGTGACTGTACCCTCAACTGTAGACTCTTCCATCAAAACTTCAAACCTCACACCCCAGATGGTTCTACAACCCAGCCACCCTGGGCCATGGCTTCCCACCAGTCCAATCCACATTCCCTCCCTCCAACATTTCTCCAGCCCTCCCTCTACCCCACACAGCTCTGGCTTCAGAGAGTCACCTGTAGATGCTGATCCTACTCAGGCCTCTACCCTCCCTCACCCTGGCCAGAATGTGTCTTTGCAGGACTTGAGTTTCTCCACTCCAGGACCTAGTCATACGACCCACTCTGTGACCTTTAGGATCAACAGCAACGGCTTCGCAAAGGCTGTCTGGAACCCGGCACCCTCGGAGTGCTGGCTGCTGAATAGGCTTATCTACTACCAGGTGTGGCCCCCGCTCGCTGGCTGGAGGGACGGAGATGAAGACAATCTTTCCTGCTCTGCTTTCCTTCTGAGCATGCCAGGCACAGCCATGACACACCCTATATAGGCTGTGGCTCCCAACAGCAGTTAGACACAAAATAGGAAGATCTAATGAGTGTCATGCTGTGTTCCTGAGAGGAGTAGCAGGAGAGGCTAAGCAGAAATACTTCTTTGGGCCGGGCGGTGGTGGCACACGCCTTTAATCCCAGCACTTGGGAGGCAGAAGCAGGCAGATTTCTGAGTTCGAGGCCAGCCTGGTCTACAGAGTGAGTTCCAGGACAGCCAGGGCTACACAGAGAAACTGTGTAAACAAACAAACAAACAAACAAACAAAACTTCTTTGAAGTCATTACAGAGGGGGGGCGGAAATCTCACAGTGAGGGGTGGGAGAACTTGCCTACCAGAAATAGAGCAGGTTCTGACTACTGGCTTTGTATCAGCACACAGTCTCAGCTGGGACCAGACACCCGATCCCCCTCCCCCGGCTAAGTGAAGCCCAGCTCTGTCCTGGAACCAGGAGCAGGGAATGCATCCTAAACAGGGACTGCCATTTCTCATGGCCATACAGGGCTCTGTTGAATGACTCATCTCAGGAAACAATAAGAGCCAAAGGAAGGCTCCTAACTCTGACAAACTGTGGGAAGGAATGTTGCAGGCTGGCCACATGCTGGGAGAAGTGCCTTGCACACACTAGGTGACCACTCTACCACAGCAGTGGATCACCCTCCTTTTTGTTTGTTTGTTTGTTTGTTTTTGCTTTGAGACACCTGTGGCCTAGAACTCACTCTGCTTTTTGTTTGCTCTCTTGAGTAGGTTCCCACTGTGTTGCTCAGGCTGACAGTGAACCTGCCTCAGTTTCCCAAGTGTAGGGATCAAAAATCATGCACCATCAAACCTGGCAGCGGGGAGAGACTTAACCGGGGTGGACACAAGGGAGCCACGTCAAACAACAGAGGGCTTCGCAGGCACGGGGCCATTGCTTGGGGGAGAGAATTTGCAGGAGGGGCTGGCCAAGGAGTCTATGACAAGTGAGGATGGGAGAGGCAGAGCCCAGGGCGACTGGACTGCAGAGGTAAATCCTGCAAATGTGCATCCCTGGGACAGACAGATCTCAGGATTTCAGTACAAAGAAATCACAAACCTCAGGCCCCTAGAGGGGAACAGCCAGGGAAAGGCCCAGCTGAACCAGAATCCAGCATGAGAACACTGCAGAGGCCAGCACAGATGGAGGGACTCAAGGGGTGCGCACACTGACTCCCACGCCTCTCCGCAGCTCCAGCTCATCTACCGAGAGGCCTTCTCCAACTTCAAGAATGTCAGTGGCCTGCTGTTTCGGTGAGTGTGTGTGGTTCCCAACTGACCCATGCCTTGACAGCACAGGGCCCTGAGCCCAGGCTGCTCAGCCAGGAATACCTTAGCCTAGAAGGGTGAATAAGAGGTCTACATTTGGTTCCACTACCATCTGTGCTCCATGACCTCAGATGGCCTTCCTGCCATGTCCCAATTCCAGCTGTTGGGTTTGGACCGGATTGTCTGAGTCCAGTAAAGAAAAGACAGGCAAAGAGCAGTCAAGCTACTTATGCTGGGGGAAGGTTCATGTAAATGACATGCAAATAAATGCAAATCCTTGGGCGGAAACTCCCCTTCTAGGCGGCTAGGAAAGTGGACTACCTCCAGAGTTGGGGGCGGAGTGGGGTTATCCAGGCCATGGTCCCAGCTGCTGCAAAACTTTTCCCTTTCAATAAACTGAAGTCTGCTTCTGTGACTCCCCGCCCTGACCCTGAGCCCATTTTATCTCCCAAGCCCTGGGATAGGGCAGGTGCTCTGAGGCAAGGGCAGGTGATATTTCAGGTTCTGAGGCTGTTCATTTCTAGATCTTTCCCTGAGAGCTGCCTGAAGGCTGCCTCCTTTCCTGCAAGACTTGAGCAATTGGCCCATGCCCTCTAGGCCTTCAGAAACTCCTCAGGCCTGTCCTTCCCCTCTCCAGAGTCCCCTACTTCCTTAACTGCTGCTAAGGCTACTTAGCTGTGTCCACTAGACCTCCTGAGAGCTCCCAGCCAGTCTCCTGAGTAACACCTTCCCCCCCCCCCCAGTCTTCCCCTGGATGGGATCCCCAGTATGCCTGTGAGAAACAGCTCAGAGGAGCAAGGGAACTTCAACCAAGCGCCTGTGGTGGGCGCTCCTGCCTGCACCCTTCAGGCCTCCAACAGCCTCCTAGGAAAGGGATTTTATCCCCATACACCAAGGAGGCCAGCACCTCAGGGGTCATGTGACTGCTTCAGTCACCCGGGGAGGCTCTTCTCTGCAGCTAGTAGATGCCTGGTGGGCTCCTCTCCTTCAGCATACCACCTTCTGCACCAGCCAGGCCTCTTTCCCCACTGGTTGCTTCCTGCAGGCCTGGCTCTACAGAGGTGAAAGTCTCCCTCATTTTYGGTCCTCCGGATCCCTCAGCCCCAGAAATCCTCTGGACTTTGTACCGCCAAGTGAAGTCCTCCAGATGGTCGCTCGGGTACCTGTCCCTGGCCGGCCACGGCCTTTCCTCTGATGGTGAGTCGAGAGAAACGCCAGTCCCTGGCCTCCTCACCTGCCCATGGAGGATGCTGGCTAGGCTCTGTGGAGGATCCACTTCCATCTCCCCAAGGCCTGAGCAGGCCATGGTGAGGAAGGGAGCTGTTCCAACCTCCCAGACTGCGTCTCTGCAGGGTACAACATGGCTGACCTCACCCGGGAAATCGTCAACATCAGCTTCACACTCATGAGGCCCTTCCTACCCGAGCTGCTTCTGCCTAGTTCTCAGCCGTTTATCCTGTTGGAAAAGCAGATCCTCCAGCTGGTGAGGTGTCCCCTCCCCTGCTTCTGGGACTAGGTTGTTCTCCCTGCCTCCCTTGTCAGCTGGCCTCTGCAGCTTTAGAGAGCCTCTGTAGATTTGGTACAGGGATGCCCAATGAGAGCTGCACCAGCTTAGCCTGTGCGGGAAGGCAAGCATGGAGGGAACTCAGCCATGCCCTGAGGGTAAAGCTGGCTGAGGGAAGAGAGAGCTCTGAGGGAAGTCAGAGGCCCCGCTGTCACCAGAGATCCCTGCCCAGAAGACCACACTCAGAAGGCTCTCAGGTCCTGCCTCACCCACCCAATACTAGGCCTTAGGACAGGCAGCTCCCAGCCAGCCTGACCTCCAGGACGTCCTACAGGTCACCCATGAAGTGTCAAGATTCTACAAGGCTGAGCTCCAGGGCCGGCCCCTGCTCCTGTTCAGGTGGGTTGAGAATCCAATCTGGTCTGTCCAGGTGCCCAGCCCAGCCCACTCCCACTTTCCTAGCCTACTTGGCTACTGTCTAGGAGACATGTCTCTAGGGCAATTCCACCCTCACCCAAAGCCAAGAGGTTCCGGTATAGGTTAGAGAACACCAATAAGAACTTTGTCAGCTATCTAGAGCCAGCCTCATAGAGCTCTGCCCTTGGAGGAAAGAAGACCGGGTACACACTTAGGAGCCCAAAGCTTGCTTCTAGAAGCATGGACTGGCGAAGGCCCCATGATGCTGCACTCTCCCATCCTTCCCCAGCAATGTGAGGACGTGGGTGAGAGTTTACATGGAATGCAAGTTCAAGAGCCCCATCCCCACCCATCTCCGAGGCCTGGCCAGTCACCTGGCCCATCACATAACAGATCCCGCCCTCCAGAAATCCAGCATAATGTCCAATGGTAAGTGAGCTTGGGCCCCAATGTACTGCTCTGGGTCATTCCTCTAGACCTCACTGTCCCCTCCGAGAAGGGACAGAACCCCCAATAGCAAAGCTYGTGTGTCAGCCAATAAAGGAAAAGTGGGTCCAGAGGAAACCTACGATCAGAAAACAGAATTGTCTACTCAACTCTTAATCCTCACTGTAATCCACACGTAATCCACTATCACCAAGGTCAGACTTGCATCTTCCCCATGAGGCCCCTGGAGAGGAAGAGTTGGGCTAGCTTATCCATTCACATTAGAGAAATCCAAGCCTCTCAGGCTCCAGCAGCCAACCTGGCATTGTTCAGTAGTCCCTCGGCCTAGGAAGTGCTAATTCGCTGCTAAGTGGCTGTCCCAGCCATCTCCCCTATACCGCCTCTCATGTTGAGTGTTACCATCTGGTGGGCTCTGTTCTGTAGCTCCCAGAGACAGGGCCTTGGTTTTTGGGTCCCTGCCCTAACTATCTCAGAGCAAGTTTTCAACATATGGTGTGTCTGGCCACTCAGTGTTCAACCTAAAACCTCGCCATCCCCTTAACAGTTGACAGCGAAACTACCCTTCAAGCAGGACCGAGCTATGTATGTCTGCAAGTCATCATGAAGCCCCTGGGAGATCAGGGGCAATAAAGAACCATCTGAGTGAACAGGCCATCACCCTTCCAGTAGACACACTAGAGCGTGGGTTGGCAGATTACCACGAAGGGCTAGAGAATTAATATTCTTTGTCCTTTGCGGCTCTCAGCTCCTCCCTTATGAGAGAACTGCCCACCGAGGTATGTCCCAGCAAGTGAGCTGGCTCTGTTCCAGTACAATTTCATATYCAAACACGGAAATTGTGTGTCATATACTTTTCATGCCATACAATTTCCTACTGCTGACGGGTTTTCATCCACTTAAAAATAGAAGTCATTCTTAGCTCATTAGTCTAACAAAAGCAGGCAGCAAAGGCCAGCCCTCAGACCACTGATGGGAGCAATGGGGGTTGGGCAAGCAACCCTGGGCCAGGGTGTGGTCCTATCCCAGAGTACTCAGAGGACAGGCGTCCTGGCTTCTATCCCTGTACCCACCCCCACTGATTTAGGGGAGAAGGCAGATCTGGTGTTTTACGAGACGTGGCTCTTGATCCTGGGTCACCCCTTCACCAAGGCCTTGGAGAACAAGACTAGTTCTGAGTCCCAGGAGCTTCGTGGACTGCTGACGAAATGGGTGACGTGAGGGGATGGAGGGAGCGAGGAAGGGCGTGTGGCTGGGCTAGGCTGCGGAAAGCTGTGACACTCTTTGTTGTCTCCTGACCCCAGCTAACCTCAGTCCTCCAGCCTCTGCAGAACTTTGGGCAAGTGGTGGTGGAGGAATTCCAGTGAGTGTTCAGTTCAGGGGGTGGGTCCTGGGGCTGGAGGAGAGGGTCTCTACCTCTCTCCAGCCCCCTGAAGCCTGTGATAATCCTCTCAGCCAGGGACCACTGACGACCAGAGTTCAACTTGCCTTCTTTGGAGCTGCACCAGCCCAGGCCATCATTCAAGACTCTGTACTCCAAGCCCTGGGCTCCCTGCAGGAAGCTGAGGGTCTACAATTAGAGATGCTCCCCTCAGCCCTTGGTCAGTTCCTCTCCTGGTCATGTCTTCCATCCCTCTGCCTCTATGACCTTCCCTCCTCCTCCACACAGCACTGTAGGGCCAAATCTCTTATCTTTCCTGAGCCCCCAGGGTACATTGGCTCCAACTGTCCTGGGAACGGCCACCAGACTTAGAAATAAATCTCTGAGGGCTTTGAGGATGGAAAATCTGCTCAGCCTTCCCATTTTGCTCCAGGCACCCCCAGCTCCAGAGCCTCGAGAGGCCCCAGGGGTGGGGCCATGCTGAAACTCCAGCTCATCACTTCTCTCCTTGTCCTGGTGAGTCTGACCAGACAAGGGCTTCTTCCTAACGGGCTGAGGCTTGAGACCTTAACTCAAATGAAGGGACAGCATAGCCTGCTATGATCTGAACCCGAGTTCCTGTCACATACCAGCTAGAACAGCATGTTTCCCACCCAGGGCTTGGGGTGGACCCCATGACTGCACCTCCATAGTTCAGCTACTAAAGTAGAGGGGGACAGAAGCCTGCCACAGCAGCGCCTGCACCCCACCTGGTGTGGAGGCCCTTCTTCTGCCAGGCAAGCAGAAGCTCGTCACCCTGGCTGCCCCGAGGAAATGGTGTACAGGAGGTTATCGGAGTGATCCGCCAACCTCTTCCCGAGTTTCTGCCACAGTGCTGGGTGTAGAGTCCATCCGGCCTTGGGCAGAGGCCAAGGGGTAGTCGGGCTGACTCCTAGAAGCTACTGGACATGTGCTATGGTGACAAAAGCAGAACTTTGGTCGTAAGGGAAGAACTGGGACAGAGAACGGACGTGTGCAGAGGAATCTTAGCTCGCTGACACTGGAGGATGCTGTCAATGACTACTCTAGGCTCGTAAAGGGCCCAGGTGAAGTCAACTCCTTTTCTCCTGCTTAGCCTCCATCTTAACCCATAGCCAAGTAGATGGGGGAGGGCAGCACTAGCCAGCAATTCTGTGAGTTTCCCACCATGTAGCCCAGACTGGCCTYTAACTCACTGCACAGTCCAAGCTGGCCGCGGCTTTGTAGCAGTCCCCCTGCCTAGGCCTGCAAGATACAGGATTACAGRCATGTGCTGCCATGTTCTGYTTTGTTTCAATATTATTGACAACATAGCTTCTGTCCCTTTTCTATACCTCCAGGTGGCCCTTTGTACTGCTCCTCCCTTCACCGAGAAGCAAACCCGATACCTCTCCTAGGCCACCTCACCTATGGTATTCTTCAAGCTCCTGCTTCACCCCACCTCCACGCTGCATAAAACTGGGGACAACACTCACTCCCATGTCCACGGTCCTTGTGTGTGCGTGTGGGGGTGGGGCTTTGCATCCCCTCAGCTCCCACCTCTCCAGGGGGTGGACAGTGGTTTCCTTCACATATAAAGCCAGGCCCAGGTTCCCTGCGGCATATATAGGTGTACCAGGACAAAAAGTCAGGTCTCATGGAAGGTTCTGCAGGCCCTGCTGCTACCACAAACTACCTATGTATGGGGACACACGGAGGAAGATGAGAGACCAACAGCCAGTATGTAAACCCAGCGCGTGCAGGGCTAGAGGCAGGGTGACTGTCCAGAATGCTCATATACAGAGCCCCATTCACCGATCCCCAAGTGGGGTCCATCTTCAATGACTTCATGGTGCCCCAGAGGATGCAGCAGAGGGACCTACAGCCTACAAGCTTTTATCCTCAGGAAGGGGTCAGAGTCTCAGCCATGACATCACGGGGCAGGATTGGTCCTGTGGGGCTGAAGGTGGTGGTCTTTTAAAGATGCTTGGCTCTGGGCTTTGCAGTGTGTACAAGAGTGAGAAACGGAAGTTGGCATGAGAAGTTGCTTTCAGCTCTAGATATTATCTTACCTAATTAACACCAGCGGGAAGAGAGGAGCCATGGGGGCAGGGGGCAGCTCGGAGCCTGCTTCGCAGCAGTCTGGAGAGGAAGGCTGCACGCAGCAGCTCTGCCGCCCCGCTTCCATGGCAGCTGCTCTAGCCAGAGGTCTTAGTCCAAGGCTGACTCAACTGCCCCAAGAGTCCCCAAACCGCAAAAGAGCTGGGAGACCCAGTGAGGGAAGGGAACCAGCAGCCAGACAGCCAGAGTGGGCTGGGGAAACACGATTCTAGTCAAGCCATATTGTCTGTTCTGCCAGACATGGTCTTCAACTTGGTATTAAGGGCTCCAGGCCAGGACGGGAACTGGACACCCTCTCACCCAGTGAGAGGGGATACAGACCACCCACACATCATGGAAACTTTGGACCTGCTAGCCAGCTGAAAAGAAGCAAGGACTGACCTTGAGAGAAGGACCAGACCAGACCAAACACCCAGACCAGCCTCTTTTGTGTCCACCTTCTGGTCAGCTTCCTAAAGATAGTGGCTTCCTTCTTCCTGGGARCTTGAAGAGGCCCTGCGGTTCCCTGAAAGCATTGCTGCTTCTCTATGTAGATGCACAAGTGACAGACACTCTAATCCCATGGCTGAGTATTCTTAGGAAGTTTCCATGACCCTGAAGGGGTTTGGTTAGGATACTGACAGGAAATGGCAATCATTGTGAATGTCAATCCATCAGTAAYATGTTCCTCTGCCTGAGGCCCCTGGGAGTCACGTCTACTGCAAGCTCAGCCCCAAGAGCCAGGGCTTGGTKAGAGCATCCTAAGGTCAGTGCATCTTTGCCCAAGGATTTATGTACACAGGCGCCCCACCTGCCTGCCAACCTCAGCCTAGCAGACATCCTGGACAGCCAGAAATGGTTGGCTCTACTGTTGCTCCTGCTGAATAAACAAGGGATACCTGAAAAGGCTGTTCTGTCAGCRTCTGGAGATGGCAGCCAGAGAGGAGCCCAGAGAACACGTAAAACGGCAGCTGGAAACAGGGAAAAAAAAAAAAAAAACCAGTACTTGCTGGCTGAGCACCCCAGGAGTCTACTTCAGGTGACAGGTGGGGCTAACAGCACCCTCCATTTCCAGCACGGGAGGGAAGAAAGAGGCACTCGGTCCATGCTCCAAGCTGCTTTGAAGAGCTGAGAGTTGGTTCAGCTCAACCCTCTTAGCAAACCCGAAGACATATAGGCTACCAAAACGACGCCTTCATCACTCTATCTCCTGCCTCCCACCCAGATCCTCCACACACCCTGCAGGCTTTGCCTCTCAGCAACACAGCTGCTAGAGSCCTCAGCTTCTTGGCTTGAGTGTTAATGACAGGTTTTCCCACACTGGAGCCTCAAGGCCCAGGTCCCTCCTGGCAACAGTTGGGTGATGTGTGGGTCTAGCCACGCCCCCTGAGGCACCAGGACGGACTCC
Organism: Apodemus speciosus; assembly: GCA_002335545.1. Taxonomy (NCBI): domain Eukaryota; kingdom Metazoa; phylum Chordata; class Mammalia; order Rodentia; family Muridae; genus Apodemus; species Apodemus speciosus. The sequence goes on from BDUI01006950.1 coordinate 16,964, forward strand.
ACATCAGGAGCTTAAGGTGAAGGACTTGTGAACTGATGGAAAGCCCAGGACTTGGGTCTCTCTGGCCTTGGGTGGAGACATGGCACCCTGAAGAGTACCATCATCTAACAAGGGAAGGGGAGTGAGGGTGGGGCAGAGGGAGACTGACTCCACTCTCCTGGTTGGTCCTGCAGTGACAGTGTTCCCACCCATTCCAAGTCCAGGTGCTGGATCTAGATGTGGCTTCAACATGACACCCCCACCCTACCCCCCATTCGCATGTTGAAATTTAATTCCCACTGAGGTGAGGGGATGGGAATTTAATCCAGCTATTGTGCTTRGAGGTGGTGGGTTTGCAGTGATTAAGATCAAAGTCAAGTGGAGCCAGATGACWGAATGCTCACAGCCCTACAAGCTGCCCAGGTGACACATGCATGAGCCCTCTTGACATGTAGTACGCTCATCTATGTCAGGATTCTGCCAACAAGAAAGCCATCACCTGCTCAGATATGGCGGCTGCTCAACTGTGGATGTCTTGAACCACTATCCAGAACTGAGTGTGGTCACTCACACACACACACACACACACACACACACACACACCAACTCAATTTTTAGGCCCACTGGGGCTACAGGGTGAGACCCCATCTAAAAGTAAAATCAAAACCCATGAACCCAAATAATCATTAGAACTTCTGCCATGGTGTTACTGGTGACAGAAAACGGATTCACACGTAACCGAATTTCTCGGGCCTGCACAAGGGCAAAGGCAGCCACCACATTAAATCCAGGCTCAAGGCCAGTCTAATCCCTGCAGCTAGTGGAGCTGGGCACTGGCTCTGGCTACATACAGCCCCGATGAGCTCTGACACACTGGTTCTGGGACGGGGAGGGAAGCCGTGTTCCGGAAAAGAGGCATGGTGGGGAGTGTTGGGGGTGGGCCTACGGTGAGGCTGATGGGACACAGAGGGGAGGGGTGACAGTTCCAGACCCTTAGTCCTAGGAGACAGGCACACAGATGTGGTGACACACAAGCAACCAGTCTCTAAGATTCTCCATAGTCATGGGAAGGTCTTCCCCAGGGTGGAGTGGCTGGCCTGTAGGGGTGGAATACTAGANGAATGCTCACAGCCCTACAAGCTGCCCAGGTGACACATGCATGAGCCCTCTTGACATGTAGTACGCTCATCTATGTCAGGATTCTGCCAACAAGAAAGCCATCACCTGCTCAGATATGGCGGCTGCTCAACTGTGGATGTCTTGAACCACTATCCAGAACTGAGTGTGGTCACTCACACACACACACACACACACACACACACACACACCAACTCAATTTTTAGGCCCACTGGGGCTACAGGGTGAGACCCCATCTAAAAGTAAAATCAAAACCCATGAACCCAAATAATCATTAGAACTTCTGCCATGGTGTTACTGGTGACAGAAAACGGATTCACACGTAACCGAATTTCTCGGGCCTGCACAAGGGCAAAGGCAGCCACCACATTAAATCCAGGCTCAAGGCCAGTCTAATCYCTGCAGCTAGTGGAGCTGGGYACWGGYTCTGGCTACATACAGCCCCGATGAGCTCTGACRCACTGGTTCYGGGAYGGGGAGGGAAGCCGTGTTCCGGAAAAGAGGCATGGTGGGGAGTGTTGGGGGTGGGCCTACGGTGAGGCTGATGGGACACAGAGGGGAGGGGTGAYAGTTCCAGACCCTTAGTCCTAGGAGACAGGCACACAGATGTGGTGACACACAAGCAACCAGTCTCTAAGATTCTCCATAGTCATGGGAAGGTCTTCCCCAGGGTGGAGTGGCTGGCCYGTAGGGGTGGAATACTAGAAGCCTGTAGGACATCCCGCACAGGGGCAGAAGACAGCCAGTTGGTGAAGGGTGAKAGGCAACATTAATCTATGATCCCTCAAACACGAAGCTAGATCCCAGSTCCAAAAACAACCCGAATGCTGTAATAGCTGTCCCTCAGGGCCCAGTCTTGACAGACAGGAACTTGTCAGCCACCAGCTGAATTCAGCCCACTGCAGGGAGGCGACCCCAAGAGCCTTGGGAAATACCRAGAGTGCCCAGTCCAGAACTTCTCCCAGCATTGCGCGAACAGCCTATCAGGTCCAGTCCCTGTAGCTGCTTAGCTCTAGATGCGTACAACTCTACACAGCCCTACAGGGGTGTGAGCTGCAGCCCAGGTAGGTTACGGATATAAATCCGGAACAGACTTAGGCTCCTCAGGCCAGCCCCAGGCCAGGCCCTGCACCATGAGGCCTGGGGGAAGAAGTGCACAAGTCATACCATGTACCTCTAAGGTAACTGCGTCCCGAGACACATGAAGACTTGACAAGGTTCTGCCAATCTCTGTCTTGTTCTACAGCCTGACTGAGGTCACAGGCCTATCCTGGGCAAGAAGCAAACCAAAGCATGGTAGTTGTATTTCAGACATCATCCTCACAACAACCCTTGTGAGGTAGGCTGTGTTGTCTTATTCTACAAATGGGGAACAAGGGCTCATGAGAGGTGAAGTGTTTGCCCAGGACACAGCAGTCAGGGTTCAAGGCCAGGTGGGGTTGGCTCCAATGCCCACAGGTTTTCTCAAGGGAAGGAATCAATTCTAACAGAAATCCTCAGTTACAAGTTCAGGAAGTCTCTGCCCAGGTAGGTGGGCCCAGCCTCATATCCACTCCTAGCCCTGGGCAGCTAGAGGTCAAGACAGGCACACCGTGGTCCTCAGATGGTTTGCTGTCCCATCAGCACTAGTAACAATGCTACAGATGCTGGGTCTGGGGGTGAGGCGAAGGCCGATCTGCGCCGGAGGCCTTGTGGCCCCAAGTAGGCAGTGCCACACCGTTGAGCCAGGCGGTTTCTAACAGGTTGCGGAAGCGGGCCCTCAGGGTGGGACCTGGTGGGCTGGCGCTGGCCCCGGAGCTAGGTGAGGGATTACATGACCCTTCCCCAATGGTTGTCTCTGCTTTCTCAGGGCCAGGAGTTGGTGGCTTCCTCCCTGGCTTCTTGACCTTGGGGGCTGGCAACTTTCCAGCCAGGGCTTGGCTTTCTGATTCATCTCTGGTCACCGTGGGTTCTGATGTCGATAAAGTTCTGGCCTCAGTGTCAAAGCCACCTACAAAAGGAAAGCACAGTCAGACTGCAAAACCCAAACTGCAAGGTTCCATCTCCTAGTTGCAAAGTCACCTGGAACAGTAGTCCTGCATGCCTGGCAGTGTCACTGCATCACAGCCAGCCAGCCCACTAATCAGACCAATGGGAGCATGCTAAAAAGACACACTCCCATTCAAGGGACACCAGAGCTCTACCTGTCGAGGTCACAGCTCAGAAGAAGCTGCTTGAAAGTAAGGGAAGGAAAGGAGGCTTGCAGGATGGGAAACACCGGCTGGGTCATCTCACCACAGAGCTGAGGGGTAATAGAAGGCTGGGCCATACAAAACCATCATGATCTTTCTGCCACAAAACCCCCAGGGCAGGAGCCAGCAACCAAGCTGCTGTGAAACCAGTGCAGGTGGAAGCCAGATCACAGGAACCCAGACAGGAGCAAACTTGACATGTGACCCCTGTGGTCATAAGCCATAGGCTGAGAACCACTTCTCTAGGGGCCCAGTAGCTCAGAGGGAGGGAATGGGGAGCAAGGGTCTTCTGCCTAATCAGTGGGAGGCTCACTGCCAGGATCGGACCCCCAGCAAGCAGGCACAGCAGGAAAGGGGACCTGACCCTCTATCCCCAGACACAGCAAGACTCAGGAGTGCGGGCCAGCTAGGGCCCTGTTCCCTGGTAGTACTGCTCAGGCCTCCTCCGGCCCCGTCCCAGACTGCCCGCAGCTGAGTTCTCAGCTAGTTAAGGAAGTAGAATACATTGCTCAGAAAAGGCTACACTGTCCTCACCTTGTCACGGCCTACGAGGTCTGAGTGTCCCCACCATACAACACAGCAACAGGTGCGTGTCCTCTACAACATTTAAAAAAAATGCTCCAAAGCTGAGTATGGGGTATATATCCAGAGTCAGGTACTGGGAGGCAGGGTCATCTATTGAGGACACTCTGGGTTATATAATAAGATACTTTCAAAAAGAGTGCAATTGAAGAAGCAGGACAACACATCGTTGTGGAGGAAAGAGAACCACAAACAGGCCATCGTGGGTGTGCACACGAGTGCCAGGAGACCAGAGAAACACATTCAAAGGGAAATGTTTGCCAGGTCCTGGGCACAGTAAGTGAACAAGGTGGCTTCGCCGGGCTGGGAAGGTTGCAGGTGAGACGTAAGAGCCCTGTGCATGCTGGGGGGGGGGGGGGCGAGGGGAGGGGGCGCAGGGGGGGGCCGAGAGGCAGAGTGCAGGGGGTACATAGGGTTAGTGCTCAGACAGAAGACATCAAAGTTTTCAGACAGAAAACATAGCCTGGTCAAAGGCCCAGAAGCAGCACATCAAGGCACAGAAGGTTATTAGAGAAAGCAGCTAGGGTGGTTTGAATAGGAATGKCCCACACAGACACATGGGTTCGAATGCTTGGCCCATACATAGGAAGGGCACTGTTAGGAGATGTGGCCTTGATGGAGTAGGTGCAGCATCGGAGAAGTGTGTCACTGTGGGATCATGTTTTAAGGTCTCCTAGGCTCAAGCTAAGTCCCCCTTCTGCTGCCTGCAGATCAAGATGGAGAACTCTCAGCTCCTTGTCCAGCACCATGTCTGCCTGCACCCTGCCATGCTTCCTGCCACGATGATAATGGACTGAACCTCTGACACTGAAGCCAGCGCCAATTWAAAGTTCCCCTTTGTAAGAGTTGCCTTGGTCTTGGTCTTCTCTTCACAGGAATGAAACCCTAAGACAGAGGCTGTCCAGAGCCGGGCCAAGAACATGTGCATGCAAGCAGATCTCACTGCTGCCTAGAGTCAAAAGGGCAAGAGAAACCCGAGAGCCCTGGAATCCCAGCCGGTGCCCCATCCTAAGTTCCTGGAATCACTCAGCCCCTCTGCCCACCGTCCACACAAGCAGTACACACACCTGCCACGCGTTCACACAGCTGCAGTGGCTACAGGGCTGCCCTATGCTCACCCAGCTGGCGGCGGACACAGTCATGCCATTGTAGGCCCAGCAGGTCAGGGTAGATGTCAGGCAGCTGACGCAGTGCCAGCAGCTTCAGCATGCGTGAGGTGCAGCCGTGTAGGGCACGTTCACGCAGCGCACGCTCCTCTGACAGAGTGGTGGGCCGTAGCTCCACACGGTGGTCCTGCAGCACGTGGTCCACAGAGGCCGGTGGCAGCTTTGGGAAGAGACGCTCCTTCACCAGATGGATGGGCACAAAGATGGCGCCAGCCCGTACTACGTGAGGGAAGGGGCACCGCTGCGTGCACACGAACTTCTGCAGCTGGGACAGCAGTTTGCTCAGCAGCCCCTGAACACCCTGGCAGTCCTGCCAGGCGGCCTGGCCCCATGGCCCAGTTGTCTCAAGCCACTCCCGCAGTTTCTCTGGTGGAGAATGGGCCACAGAGCCCGAGATGGCATCGCAGAGGGATGTGTGCAGTCCTGTAAAGTGCTGTTCTGGGGAGTCCGCTGGGGCTGCAGTGGGAACTTGAGCAGAGGCTGGAGCAGGGCCTGAGGCTGGAGCAGGAGCAGGCGCTGGTGACGGAGGTGGCGCAGAGGCTGGGGCCGGGGAGGCCACTATGGCTGGCGGGCTAGGCAGGGCCAGGTTGAAGCATGCCACCGGCAAAGGCTGGGTGAGAATCTGCAGTCCCATGGGCACAGACGGGGGGTTAGGTGCAGGCTGTGCAGGTGCAGGTGCAGGTGCAGGGACAGGTACAGGGACAGGGACAGGAGCCGGGGTAGGGGGAGATGGGACAATAGCTGCAGGTAAGGGCGCAGGACGGAGTATCTTGAATTTTCGGAACATGAAGGCTACAGAGCTATGGAAGTTGGTCCTTGGTGTGGCTTCTGCAGTTACTTCAGGTATTTCTGTGACCATCTTTTTTAGGCCAGGCAGACCTGACACTGCGTTTTCACAGTGTGGCCCATCATCCACAGCTTCAGTGGGCTTTTCATGCACCTCAGGACTAGGGACCTTGACAGGGACACCCTCTGTCATKGACTTCTTCACACTCAAGTCCAGAGCCACCTCCTCACGAAGAGAGCACTGAGACCTASAGACTCCATCCTGAACAGGCAGGTTCCCCTTGCAATCTTTGTCTTGGCTCTTACTGGTGGCTGGAGCCGAGTCCTGCTCAGCTGTGGGCTCAGGTGTCTGTACATCCAGGTAGTCACGGTAAGGGGCCAGACTAAAAACGTTGTCAATCACAGGCATTGGTGGAGAGCTGGGAGGCCTAGCATCCTTCTGTGGAAGAGCCTGGCGCTCCTTGGCACAGGGATGCAGTGCCGGAGAGGTGCGGGGAACCGGACTGTCTCGGATAACAATAGGTACCCCAGGACGCTCATTTGGCCTGGGCTGGAGTTGTTCTTTCCTGCAGCTGGGCAGCCACATCTTCTCTTGAGCCTCTGGTGTTGGCTTCTCTGCAGGTCTCACAGGCTCAGAGCATGGTTGGCTGGCTGGCAAGGGCTGGCATGCTCGCTGGAAGGCACCGGGCTGTGGCACAGGTTGCACACTGTTCTGGGCATGGGAAGGTGGTGTTCCCCCAAGCCCTGGGGATGCCCCATAGAGAGAGAGGTCATCCCTGGCATAAGGAAAACCCAGAGTTTGGGGGACAAAGTCCAGTGGGCACCTTGGAGCAAGAGGGGGCTCCAGCTTGAGCCCTGGAGAGGGTGCTGGGAGGGGTGCAGAGGAATAAGGATAACTGTCTATCCCAAGAGGGGGCATGTAGGGAGTCTGGGGTGCCTGCTGCCTCAGGTAGGGGCTGCCCAGCCCACCAGCTTGGTACGCAGCCCCCTTGTGGGCTCCTAGAGGCGGCAGTGGGAGCAAAGGACCATAGCTTCCCTGCTTTTCTGGATGACGGCAAGACGGAGGGCAGGGCAAGGCCTGTGGAGGCGGGGGCAGTGGGCAGTGGGCTGGCACTGCGTCCTGGCAAGGGGGTCCTAGGGGCTGGGCAAGCTGGGCCCAAGGACTGGAGGGTCCCTCAGACACTGCTTGCTTGGGATCCCCAGAATAAGGACCTGTGTACTTGGAAGGCAGGAAACCTGTGCTTTGGATAGTTCGATACTTCTCCAAGAATGCCTGGCAAGGGGAAAAAGTCAGGGAAGAGTCCTTGCCAGGTCCCCCAGATGGCAGCCCACGCAAAAACGTCCCATCCAGGGGCTGGCCCTTGCCAGGAGCTGCAGCTAGAGAACAAGGTGGGTCAGCAGAAGGCAGCAGGGGCCCTGTCACCAGGGTCCAGTCGCCATCCAATGGTCTCTTGGTTCCCCCATCTCCGAGGCAAGTGGAGAGTCCGTAACACAAAGGGCTGCGGTAGACAGGCTTGGGCGCAGCCAGAGGCGGGCCTGGGTACGCATGAGCCTGGGGACCGAAGGGCAGCAGCTCGCTGGAATCTTGTATCTTTTCAGAGCCTTCTGTCGGAGGGCGGTAGAGCAGGCAGTTTGTCAGTAGGTTGTCACCCCGAAGTGGGGATCCTGCCACACCAGTGGGGTACAAGGATGGATATGGAGTCCAGGATGCCAACCGCTCAGATCCTGACTTGGAAGTACCCCCTATGGGGCAGGAGAAGTATGCACCTTTGTAATTGCAGGAGTCCTGGGTGCCAGCAGAAAGGGGCAGGCCGTGGCCTGGCCCTGGGTCTGGCTCCAGGCGAGGCAGTTTACCATACATCATAGGCCCCAGAGGCCCCAGGGGCCGCTTCTCGGCCATTACTGTGACAGTGTCAGGCTCTCCTGAACCCCTGCTACTTGACTCGCTGACCTGGGAGAGAGGAGAAGCAATGATGGTTAGAACACGGGCCACTCTGACTTGCTGCCACCCACGATTCTGGCCCTTAATAATACTCAGCTCAGACTAAGCACCACAGAAGCTACACTTGCACAGGTTTCTACTACTTTCTTTTTAAAAAAGAAAGATTTATTTATTATAATATATAAGTACACTGTAGCTGTCTTAAGACACACCAGAAGAGTGCATCAGATCTCATTATGGACAGTTGTGAGCCACCATGTGGTTGCTGGGATTCGAACTCAGGACCTTCAGAAGAGCAGTCAGTGCTCTTAACCGCTGAGCTATCTCACCAGCCCCTGACTCTACKTTTTGTTTCTGGTTGTAGGTTTGTTGTTGTTGTACAAGGCTGGCCTCGAAAACTCACAAGAGATCTGCCTGCCTCTGCTTCCAGAGTGCTGGGATTAAAGGCATTCACCACCACCACCACCACCACCCGGCTCTAGCTGTGGCTTTTAAGGTCTAGAACTCAACTGAACAAATGTGTGTGCTGTGGCCTTACATACAAGTCTGCACTCCACCATAGGCAGCACGAACGAGACCTGAGAGCTGTGGGCAGTGCTGGGGTGTCTCTGCCTCCCACAGTCACTGATGACAGGGACAGGTCTCAAAAAAAAAAAAAAAAAAAAAAAAAAAAAAAAAAAAAAAAAGTACTGCCAAGACATGGGATCCCAGCACTGCCTGCAAATTCCAGTTTCTTCTAACACTTTACTGACCTGCTTGTCTTACCAAAACCCCAAACCTCAAAGCCAGGTCCCCAGAACCAGAACCAAACTAGCCTTGAATGGATAGGGCAGTCCCTCTTAAAGAGATGTCTGGGTAACCCAAGTAGGGTCAGCTCAGCAGCACGGTCAAAGATGACCAGCAGATGGTGCTGAGGTGCCATCAGGAAGGTCCGCGGCTCAGGGAAGAAGTGTCTGTGTTCCTCTCCAGGCCTGTRCACATGATAAATTGGGGGTGGTATGGGGGGGGGTGCCTGGGGAGGTGGAAGGCAAGAGTCCTAGCTGGCAACTACTTCCACAGTGCTTTAGTGATGGGCAGACTAAGTGCTGGGAGAATCACACACACACACACACACACACACACACACACACACACACACAGGCATTCATTCTTTCCTTGGTGCTTTTCCCATTTCTTTCTCATGTTTCCTTAATAAAGCTAGGTTCTATTTGAAAGGAAAGAATACAGCTCAAGGGAAGTCCAAAGAAGGGTGAAGACCAATGCCCACAGTTATCACAGGCCCTTTCTTAAAGAAACAAGCATCCAATGGCTTATGGGTGGCTCCTTCTGAGGCTTCTCAGTTGGGGTTATCAATGGCCTTCCTCTCCCTCCCCCAGCGAGCACTCCTACCCCTAAAACTCCCAGTGGCTTGGAAACGGGATCAATATTCCTATGAGTAGATCACAGGTCACATACTTCTGTCACCAGCAAGCAGGGCCCAGCTTTCTCCTTTCTGAACAGTGGCCAATGAGCACAGGGCTCAGTTAGATCAGCAAGGGGTCAAGAACACATAAATGGCGGTGGTACGGCCTGGAGAAGGCCTCCTCCTGCACTGCTCTACGCCCATATGGTTGGTTTTACTTTATTTTCTCACTGGGTCTGTTTCTCTATCTGGCCTGGAACCCACTATGCAGACCAGAATGGCCTTGAACAGAGATCTACCCGCCTCTGTGCACTACAAGGCTTGCATGGCTCAGAGGGTACCGAGCCCACTCTCTCCATGGAGAGGTCTAGGTTAATTAAGGGCTGGCTTTGGTCTCGTCTCCACCAATGCCCCTTGGGACCTGCTCTAACCAACCCTCTCAAGAGTCCTTCTCTCCAGGGCTCAGCCCAACCGGCACCCTTTGGCCCTGGAGACTTCCTGAGAACCAACCACCTGGGACCCTTAGGTGTCTTTGTAGAAGGAGTGATGACTCCAAAAAGCCAACCCGAGACTATGAAAGGCGTGGAGGTAACGTAATGCCCTGGCAGTAGTGTGGAAAGCTCCCTCGGTGGAGGCCACCCCCACAGAGAGTGGCCAAAGTTTCCAGATACCAAGGTAGCCTCAGGCACTTGGAGAAGGTAGAGAGCCACGGGGGATCCTTCCGTGAAAATGTCAAGTTCTACTGGTTCTTAGATGAGTTCTAACCTTAGCCAGAACCCAGGGGCAGGGTCAAGCGCCTACACTCCTGCTTTTCCACGAGGGAGACGGACAACTCCGTAGGTCCATTTCCACGTCACGTCCTTGGGGCCTCAAGAAGAGCACGATCCCAGCCGAGTTGAGGCCGGCATCAGCATTAGCTCAGYTCTAACAGACACCGGTCTTCCAAAAACTTTGCCAGCCGAGGCTCTGAGCTCTCCAGACACTCAATGTGGAGCACCCCGCACTTCCCGGTTTAAGAGAAAGGGTCTCAGGATGCTCCGCTACTGACTTCCCCTCTCCCGGCCCCGCCCGTGACCCTCGTGCCAGTGGCTCACAGCCAGCCGGCCTCAGTAGGGAACTGGCGCCCCACCGCCACACCAGGCTTCCGGGTGTCCCCAAGCCTCTCTCCGAGCCTCTGCAACGCACGTGCACCCCAGCAGGCTGACACACAGACTGCCGCCACGCATGCAAAGCTGTTCCTGCACGTACATGCATGGCCCGAATCTGCACACATGCCCCCCACCGCCCAACTGTGCTCTTCCTTAGCTCAGGCACACGTGTGAAAGCCTTGAGGTTCACGCTGGGAACCCCACGGATCGACGCTCGCAGACTGCACTGAGGTCTAGAAGGTTGGGGGGGGGGGTAGCATCCAGCCGCAAAGTCCGGGCAGCCACCTCCTTCGGGGCGATCCCGCCAGCCTGGGCTGCGGCCAGAGAGTGAGTCAAGCAGTGGCTAGGAAGCCGCAGGCGGTCCTGTTCCAACAGGGTTCGTCCACGGCCCCGCGGCACCTCAGCGCCCGCCGCCACCAATCCCAACCCCCACCGCCGCCCCGAATCGGCGCCCGGCAATCCGCGTGAGCCTGGCCCCGCGAGAGGCCCGAGGGATCCGCCTGACTCTTCGCCAGCCCTTACGCCCAGGCACTGCTGGGGCTCCGGGGCTCTACCAGGCCCAGTGAGCATCCAAGTCCTGGCAAAGTCTGGGCAGCGGTACGACTGGGCCCCGCAGTCTGACCGCCCGAAGCCTCAGCACCTGGGCCCGGTCCCCGCGAGTCCGTCCTGGGGCCGGCCGGTAGGGGCGCCCTGGGGCAGGGCCACCCGCCCCTTGCCCACGCGCCGCCCGCAAACTCGGCCCAAGTTTCCGCGCCCGCCGGGCAGGCGAGCTCCTACCTTCAGAGCACCAGGCTTCTAGCGGCCGCCACCCGGAGCAGCCGCGACATCCTCCAGCGCCGCCTAGGCTGCGGGTCCCAGTCGGGCCGGCCTCGCGCGGGAAGTCGCGACAGGCAGGCAACTAGCCCAGAGCGACGTTCCGCGCTGCCGTTCGCGCTGCCGCCGGGCGCCGTTTGTGGTCCCGGGCGGGGCGGAGCGGGGGCGGAGCGGGGGCGGGGCGGGCCGTTGGGTGGGGGCAGAACCCGGCTGTGCCTCTGGGAGCCTGCGCTCCCCTGGGCCCTCCCGAGCCGAAGGCCTGAATGGAACCAACTTTCCCGCGACCGGGCCTCTGGCTTTGTGCACCGCCTTCGCTCGCCGCGCTCCTCAAACGTCTGCCCCGAGGGCGATCGTAAGCCCTCAATCATTCCGTTAGATCATTCATTTCTTGCTACTTTCTAACCATGTGACCTTGGACCTGCCACTTAACCTCTATGAGCTTCAGTTTCATTTGTAAAAGTGATATTCTGCCTCATAGAAATAGGGCCATCAGGCTTCGAAAAGATGTATGGCACATAAATTGGGGTATGGGAGGCTGGGGCAGGGGAATTGCTGCGAGTTTGACTGAGCCTGGGCTACCTAGCAATCTTTTTTGTTGTTGTTGTTTTGTTTTGTTTGAAACGGTCTCACTATATAGCTGTGGCTGTCTGGGAACTCTCTATATAGACCAGGCTGGCCTTGAACTCAACAGAGACACAGCAGCCTTTGCCTTCTGAGAGCCGAGATTAAAAGCATGGACCACCACACTCAGCTCTTAGCAAGACAATAAAAATGTTAAAGAATATCTCCAGGCAGCCCCAACTTCCTCAACAAACAAGCTAGCAGCCTTAGGAAGAAGGACTTACGAAGTAAAGTGCAGACAAGTGTATCTCAGTTCCTAGTGGAGCTCTATGACCTTGACTGGACCAGGAATGAGACTCTGGAGATGCTGCCAAGCGGCCTTGGTGGGTATCTGAACCTTTCTGGCAAATGTCCCTCACCAAAACCGGTCTGAGCATGAGCAGACCGGAAAGCTGATGGGATGGAGCATCCCTAGCCAAAATGATGTGTTGCGGAAAGGGGCCGGGAAACCCCGTTGTCTCTATTCACCTGGATCCTAGCCCACCTGGTTGTGGAGCCTTGCCCCGCTCAGCGCTAGCACTTGGAAGGAATCTGATCCCTGCAGTTCCAAGACTGCCCAAAGGCCAAGGCAGGGTCACACGGTGAGGAAGGATAGTCGAACACCATACAGATCCAAATGAGTTTATGGGGCAAAACCACTCAGGACACCATCTTGACCCGCAGGTCAGGACTGCCTGAGTCAGAGCGAAGCAGGGCTGAGGGCACAGGTGTGGGAGCAGCTGGAGCTGAGGAGGAGGGCTGGGCTCCAGGGAGCACTGGGAAGAGGAAGTGAGGTCACTCAAGGAGAAGGGGAGGGTGTCTCTTGGATTAGAGCTGGAAGATTTTTTACAAATAGAGGCTAGATAAATAGAGACTGAGGTTTGGGGCTTTCCCAATCACACTGCAGGCTGGGACAGAAGCCCAGGTTGCCAGGGTTTTGTATCTTAGTGACATGCTTTAACAGCAGAAAGATGCATCTGTGCCCTGACAGCTCTGGGTCATGCCAAATCTGACAGGCTCAGCCTTCTCTCAAGGGGATATTGTTTCCTACTCACACATCGCTAACTCTGCCCTTCCCTCCCTTCTGCGTAGCATCTGCTCCCACTCCTGCCCCCGTGTTAGGAGTGACTTGGGAAGAAAACAGTGCCCTTGGCTCCTGTAGTCCAGACTCCTCAGGTTGTAGGCCCAAGGTGGACCCCCATCATGCCCTAGGGCCCAGCTAAGACTGCAGCCCCATTATTTTGACTCAATTCATTAACATCTCATAAAGACAGCTGTCCCTATAATCAGCTTGTCTATTCTTTTTTGACATCACATAAACACCCTGGATCACCAAAGAAAGGGCATAGGAACCACGCGAGGCCTTAACTTGCTCAGCACAAGAGAGAACAAGGTAACCACCTGCCTTCTAGACTCTCTAGTATCAGCATCCAGGAGACTGCTGGGMAACTGTGAACTCCTGACRTCTCTGGTTTGGCCTCTCCCTCTTTGCCCCAAGGGTCATGTGCAGCAGGCCCTCAGCAGATGAAGGTAGGCCTTTCGAGGTGACTTGTAGAGGCCTCGTGAGTCTTAACTCTGTGGCCTTGGAGAGAGAGTGGTGTTTTGTCTGGAAGGTGAACAATCACTGAGTGGGAGCAGAAAAGGGACGGGTTAACTGTGGGCACAGGGCGTGGGGGGTAGAAAAGTCCAGGTCTGGACACTCTGGCACATGGAATCTGAACACTCAGAAGCTAAGAGAGCAGAATCTACTGAATAGAAGGTAGGTCTGAGTTATACAGTGAGTTCCAAGCCAGCCTAGCCTGGGCTACAGTGTGTCAATCTGTCTAACACACA
>BDUI01006951.1:68719-79380 GCA_002335545.1 Apodemus speciosus
TCCCCTGACTATGAATTCACGGGGCAAAGAGGCCTGACTGCTGGGATACTGGAGCTGTAGTAAACCACAAAGGAAGCTCTATAGAGGYCACATGTATACCTAGACCACTTGACATGCCATAAACTTTTGGACAGTGGGTTTCCATTTCACAAGAAACACAGTTTACCTATCAGTAGACAGAAACAGATTATTATTATTATTATTATTATTATTATTATTATTATTATTATTAACAACAATATTACCTCTCACTTTAAATTTCTTGACTGGGAAGAATGAAAACTGAAGGAACCACGCTTCTTAAAGTTGAAAGTAAACACCTTTCTACACTAAACTATCCCTGGTAGCATCAAGTAGAACAGTTTCTAAGGCACATCCAAGAGTTTCTGTGCTATACTGAGCCTGAATTTAGGAAAGGACAAGCCCTGGATCCTGAAATATCATTACACAAAAAGATAAGTAGCAAATTCTGCCCATAGAATAACAAGGAAGACCAGGCAAGTCAGTGAGGATTTAATCAAGACCAGCATTTTAGTTMGGGAATCTTAAACATGCCTTTGCCTTTGATGTCATCTCCTTCAAAGTCTTTTCAGATTTCCATATTACTCTATTCTCAAMCTTTAAAGTAATGTTCATTTTCCAAGTCTCAGATCRCAGACATCTCCATTATGAGACCTACTGTGCTTGATAGTTTTAGATCTACCTGATACAACCTRAAGTCATCTGAGAAGGGGAAGATCAATGTAGAAAATGTCATCACCTGTAAGGCATTTTCTTAATTAGTGACAGATGGGAGAGTGTCTTGTTCATTGTAGGTGGTGCCATCCCAGGGCTGGTGGTTCTGGGTTTTATAAGAAAGCAGGATGAACAAGCCGTGTGGAACACCCAGTAAGCAGCACCTCTCCATGGTCTCTACATGGAGAGACCATGCCTCTGGGTTCCTGCCCTACTTGGTTTCTTGTCCCAACGTCCTTCAATGATGAACAGTGACATGAAGTTTAAGTCAAATGAAGTCTGTCCTCCCCGAACTTGCTTTTTGTTCATGGTGTTTCATCACAGCACTAGAAACCCTGAGATGCCCACATAGATGGAATTATTATCTGCCTCATGATATACTCAGCAAAGGGTCTATTGGTTCTCACTGGCTAAYTTGCTTTAGAGTTATTCCTGACTGCATGTAAAAAGTAGGACCGAAGCCTCTCTTATGTGCTCAGCCCATGTGGCGGGGCTTATCTATAATGAGCTGAAGGTAGTTGGTGCTTAAAATGCATAGAATCCGATGAAAACTTTCCAGGTTGAGCTCTGAGTTCTTGACATTGGGATAGCCTTGGCCCTGACCCAGAATTCTCACTGCCCAGAGGTCTCCCTAGCAGAGCTTAGAGGCTCCCGGGGAAGAATGCTCTCACTGTTCATTCAGACTTGTGTTTTGTCATGTGAGCAAAAGGCCCTCATAAAAACTGTCTCCTTCTCCGTTTTAATCTCACCACTCGAAACTATCTTAATTATATGAACGTATGAAGCAATGTGCAATAAGACACGTATGTAGTTTGCCAGGACGAAATAAAGATACTATTTCTGTCTCCTTAAGCATCCAAAAAATGTTTTCATTAACACATAATTAGACATATTTGTGGACTTTGTTTCAATATTTTAATACACGAATACAGTATGTACTCGTTAAATTAGGATAATTGACACTTCTGTCTCACTGCTTTTGTGTTTGGAGCATTTAAGCGCCTCTCTTAGTTTTTCATAAAATATGTTAGTGTGAACTGTAGATGCCAATGTTCCGTAGAATATTAGAACTTTAAATTTTTCTCTAATGAGGTTTTGGTTCCAACCTGTCTAACCTCCCTCTTGTTCAACCTTTCTCTTACAGACTTTAAAAACACCCACAATATCAGAAAGACTATGTAACATTCATCTTTCTGGACCTGACATGTCACTTACAACATCCCCCCCTCCCCCGGGATTGTACCGTAAATTACAGCGATTGGCACTGGAGGCTGATTAACATTCATACATTTGTACAGCTGTGGGTTGATGTGATTCTATAACTTACATTCTTTCTCAGTCTTTGACCTCCCAGCTCAGGTGTGGCTGGTTCAATGCTTAGAAGCAACACCTGGGACCCAGGGGTCAACACGTTTCATCTCACCGTGCCAGTTTTGGTGAACTAGAAGCAGTTGCCCAGACTGCTCGTTGACGGGGACTGTGGGGTGGGTAGAAATGCGGAGTGCCTAACCCCGCTTGCTGTGACACAGTACGGAGCCACRCACATGAAGCAGGTGGCAGTGTGGTGGCCACACTGGTTCCCAGAACCAAAACACCRTACCTGTTCAACTTTGCCCCTATTCACACCCGATGGATATTTCCTTTTCAAACTAGATCCTCTGATAATGCAAACTAATTATGTTAGGACATTTAAAATATTAAAGAAAATTTAAAATGAAGAAAAACTTTAGATAGACTGGAGAGATTAATTTTCTTGTGAAACCTTCTCTACTTGGTCACTGAGGCCCCAAGCTCATTTGCTCTGGTTTAGCAAGATGTGTTGCCAGGCAGTGACTAGGACCCACCCATTCACTCAGATTAAAAATCTTAGTGTGGTACTTGCCCAAGGCCTTAGTTTCAAATTCCTTATTTCTTCTAAGATGAGGATAAAAATAGAATTAATATTTGACGTCATTAATTCAGCATCAATCACTGAGTGTGATTATGTATTGACCATTTCCAATGTGTTAGGAAGGTTGCTAAGCAACACAGAGATAACATTGAACAAAGAGATTAAAAACAACCACCGTGGAACACACGTCTTGGGCCAGAGAGCAGTATTAACCATCATTGTCCTGATAAGCACATGCTGCTCTGTCTAGTGTGGGAGATGCTCCGGTCAGAAGCAAAGGAGGTCATGACAGAAGGGTCGCCCTGGTGCCACTGCTGTATACTTTCACAGCATCACAAAATGCAGGCAGGAGAATGAGGGTTGAATCTGAGGGCAGGAACCTGAAATGGCATTTTTTCCCCATTGCCTCCTGGCCCAATATAAAGGTGATTCTCGGCAGAGACCTTGGAATTTACCTAAGTCCATACTTCAGATAGGTTTGAAAAGATTCTTGTAAAACATCCCTACCTTACCATAAAATGTCCGGAAAGCTCTGAGTATGTAATTATGAGGTTTGGAGTTCTCTGTGTCTTTATACCAAGCAAATCACAGGGGCTGAGGAATCCTCCGAGCCCCTGTAGCAGCACAACTGCTATCACTAAATGCCTAGGAATGATCATGCAGTCTCTCAGTCTCCCTGAAGGTTCCAGGAAGGTTGTGACTTGATCTGAATGAGATCTTCTGCTCCCCGAGGATTTCACATTTTCCTGAATGTATTTCAAACTTAGAAACAATCAAGACCTATCATATAAGGCATTTCCTCTTTACGCCCTTGAGGCCATCCAGAATGTTCTGGAAAGGTCCCTCTGGAGTCTTTGGAATGGTGATCATGCTGGCCAAGCATGAGAATTTGTCAGATGGTTGTCATAGTGTAAAAAAACAAAAACAAAAACAAAAACAAAACAACAAAAAAACACAAATGTCTGCCACTCCCAGTGAATGAGATTATCTGAGAGGAAACAATTACAACAGGATAATTGTGACTTGTGGAAAATACATTATTGTGACTATTAGGCTGAAAAGAAAAGGGGTGCACATACGCATTACTTGTAGAGTCACGTATGTACTGCCCAGACTGTTGGTGGGAGGAACTGTGGGGTGTGGGGTAAGTGTGCTAGACATGCATAAGAGTGTCAGGAGTGCAGATCTGAGCATGGAGTCAGGTGAAGAGAACAAGATAAATACCCCACAATAGGACAGGCATTTCAGTTTGCATGGTTCGGTTTCAAGCTTGAGATCCAAGGGAGCCGATAACATTCGAAAGACCCACACAAGGGCAATGCTCTGCAATTAGGAAATTGCCCAACCTCTCTGTTATCCCTTTCCATTCCTCAAATCTACCAAATTGACTATCTCAGGGCTTTCTATTTCTAATTCTGCTCTCAAGAAGATAAAGAACTGTATTCAAAACTGACAATCTTGACATTTTCTTCTTAGTAGTTTCTGTGATGATTTTAGAAAAAAAAATCTTGTGTTTGAGATGAACTCTGGGCTGGCTAGTTTCATGTCAGCTGGACATCTTGGGAGAGGAAAAGTAAATTGAGATAGCCCTTACCAAATTTGTCCTGTGGGCAAGCCTGGGGTATCTTTTCTTGATTGGTGATTGATCTGGGAGAGCCTAGCTCACTATGCATGGTGCTGCTTCTGAGGTCGTGTCCCTAAGTGCTATAAGAAAGCAGAATGGGCAATCGGTGAGGAAAAAGCCAGGAAGCAGAACTCTTTGTGCYCTCTGCCCCAATTCCTGCCTCCAGGATCCTGCTGCGACTTTCCTGGATGATGTGCTAGAGTCTGTAAGATGAGATAAACCCTTTTCTGCCCAAGTTGCTTTCTGTCACAATTTTATCCCAGCAATAGAAGCCCTAACTAAGACAAACCCAAAACATCATTAAGGTGAATCGAATGGCTTTATCTTTAGTTCTTTCAAACATCTGACCTGTTTCCAGGGGCAAAGTTGGTCTGTTCCTTTAGTCTCCAGGCTGGATACTGKACACTTAAGTTTTTTCTAGGTTTAGGCGATCTAAAAACTGCTTTCTAACAATATAGAAAACATATATACTAACTTTTAATTTTTTCTATGCCCACCCCCTCCCACTTCTGCCTCTCAGTGATCTCTATCTGCTTTTCCATCTCATTTGTGCATGTGACTCACTGGGGTTAGAGTTTCTTTCAGTGTGGGTGGGAGGTTGTTTACTGGAATGAGGGCAACATACCAGTGGCCACAACACTAAAAAAAAATGACAGCCTTCTTCCAACAATGCTAACTCTCACGAGCCCCTCACGGAGGGTTGTTTTTTTWTGGGCCCCTTCCCTATTGTGATAGTTTGTATATGCTTGGCCCAGGGAGTGGCACTACTTGGATGCTTGGCCTTGTTGGAGTAGGTGTGTCACTGTAGGTGTGGGCTTTAATACCCTAGTCTTAGCTGTCTGGAAGCCAATATTCTGCCAGCAGCCTGAAGATGAAGATGTAGAACTCTCAGCTCCTCCTGCACCATGCCTGGATGCTGCCCTGTTCCCGCCTTGATGATAATGGACTGAACCTCTGAACCTGCAAGCCAGCTTCAATTAAATGTTGTCCTTATAAGACTTGCTTTGGTCATGGTATCTGCTCACAGCAGTAAAACCCTAACCAAGACWCCTATCCATGACGCAATGTTGATGGAACCAATCTCGAGAAGGTCTTGCAGAAAACCACAACTGGCGGTACCTAATTCTGGGTGGCCTCGTCCCTCTTTATGGAACCAGTATATCCGAGCCATATTCCATTCGTTTCCTAGCACCCATTTAACTAGCTTGACAAGCCAAGTTACTCAACCAACCCAGGTCTGGTATGCTACAGTTCTGCAAGTCAGTAGTTGGAAGTGTGTCTCGGTGTACCAAAATAAAAGTGCCGCTTTTGGAGACTTCTGGAGATAATCATGGCCTTTCCCAGCGTTTGGAGGTCATTTGCATTCCATGGCCTGTGGCCCCATTTTCCTTCTACAAAGCCAGTGACACTGGACTAGCTTTTCCCAGTCTAGCTTTTGTTTTGGTTTCTCTGTTCTTTTGCCCTCTTCCACTTAAAGTAAATCCAAAGCATGGAAATCTTCAATAGCCATGAGAGGAGGGACGATATTCTACTACACTCGTATTGTCTGCATTTTATTCATTTGTCTCTTAATTATGTGCATTTTACTATATAACAATTTGGGCAGCTTTTTATGGGGCCATTAAATGCTTCTAACCACTGTTATGAATGGAATCTGATTTTCCCACACAGATCATTTGCATCTAATAAATCATAGCTGAAGCTCAGAATGTACTATAAAAGAAAAGGCATGGACATTTAAAACTAAGTAATTTGGAATAATGACTATGATGGCCAGCCTTATAAAATAGGCATGACTGTGTTCTGTACAGCAAGTACATCTTGTATTTTCACATACTTAAAATCATAAAGCATGCAAAACACAGTTCCGGTGCATCATTGCGATGTGAGCGAGCACCCTAAATCTTCCAAAAGCTCAGTGGTAGTATTTCCCTTTAGCTAGCCATTGTTGTTGTTGTTGTTGTTGTTTAAATCATCCTTCTAGCTTAAGAGAGGGACTTTTCAAAAACGATCTGGACATCCGGGCTTCCCATCTTCCACGAAGTACAAGAGTAATGACTGAGAGAGGCAGTGGAAGGCCTGATGCAATGGGAGTACTGGTCACTCTGGCAAGGTGGAGGCCACCAGCTCTACTCCTCCTGCAGGACTCATGCTTGCTCTTGAACAACCGGCCTGTGCATGCAGTAACCACGCCCCCAAGCACTCTGTCAAAGCTGGAAAGATGCTTTCACTTTGTTTTGTAAGGTACCCCAGTCTACCCTTGCTCTCTATATGGATTTAGAACCTGTCCCTCAAACCCATCATTTTACACAGGTAATATACAATAATAAAAACTGAAAAGAACTCTGTTCCATCTTTTCTTCTCTTATCTCTCTCATTATGGGAGTTACTTTCCTTTTCCCCTTCTCTGTTTTCCAGAGTAATTTCTTCCTTCTCATCTATTGTAACCCTCTCTCCTTCTGGCTTAGACTCAGTCACTTTGTGTGAGAAGCTCTAGTATATGTAACTGGAAAGCTGGTGACTAGATGTTAGACAGGGAGTGTGTGTGTGTGTGTGTGTGTGTGTGTGTGTGTGTTGTGAAACTCAGAATTTTAAATAATTTTTAAGCAAGGTATGATTACATCACTTTCCCCCTTCCCTTTCACCCCCAGACCCTCTCAAGCTCCTTCCCTCCAACTCCTTCCATGTCCCCTCAAATTGATATCCTCTTTTTCTTTTTAAATTTTATTWATTTATTCACTTTATATCACAGTATCAGACCCCCCATCTTCTTCCAGTTCCCCCTCTTGCAGATCCTCCCCCTATTTCCCCCTTCATTGCTATTCTGAGAAGGGGAGACCCTCTCTTGGTATCACCCCACTCCTACTCCCTCAAACACAACACCCCCACTATCTCCCCACCCCCAGGACCTTACCCACCTCCAACACATCAAGTCACTGTAGGACTAAGCACATCCTATCCCACTGAGGTCAGACAAGTTGGTCCCATTAGGGAACTGGATCACATAGGCAGGCAGATAGCCTCTTTTCTGTATGTGTATGTATACACACACACACACACACACACACACACACACACACACACACCTTACACACATACATAACTTATAGGTATGTATAAGTATATAAAAACAACTTGCCGAGTCTGTTTTTATTGTTTGTGTGCATATGGTCTCAAGGCTGACCATTTTGTATTAGATAATAAATTAGGGGCTTATCCGGGGAGAAACTAGCTCTCACTTTCAGCAGTCATTACTTGCCTGTGACTCTTTGTTTAGGGGTGGGACCCCATGATATTGTCTCTCTTCTATATTAGTATTATCTATTGATGTTTTTTCATTCTTGTTTACACACCCAATTCTGTGAGATACTTCTATATAGTAGACATCCTGGTGTTCTGACTCTTAAAATAATTCTTTGCTGTCTTCCATGATGTTTCTGGAGCTACAGACACAGGAATTGTGGTGTAGATGTATCCACTGGGCCTGAGCTCTTGCTGATTGATTCATTTCTGCATTGTGTCCAGCTGTGATTTTCTGTGATGGTCTCCATTTGCTATAAATAGAAGCTTCTTTGATGAGGGATGTAGCTACACATCTCTCACATATCTGCAATGTAGAATGACTGCCAGTTTTCTCAGGTAAAGCAATGGATGGTTGTGATAATGGTGATTAGATATGGGACTACTGTCATAGGACATGCACTTTGATGTATGTTAAGCTGAATTGCTATAAAATCTACAAATTACCTTCCAATGGTTCAGCACATTTGTATACGTTAAAGGTGTTGARTTATTTGTTGAATCTCAGTGTGTATGGTTGTGTGTTATATTAAGTGGATGATATGTGCTTTACAGAAAATGTGGTATATATACACGATGGAGTACTATTCAGCCATTAGAAACAATGAATTCATGAAATTCTTAGAGAAATGGATAGAGCTGGAGAGCATCATACTGAGTGAAGTAACCCAGTCTCAAAAAAATACACATGGCATGCACTCACTGATAAGTGGATATTAGCCTAGAATCTTGGAGCACCAAAGACACAATCCACCTACCAAATGCTCTCCGACAAGAAAGAAAAAGTGGACCCGGGTTCTGGAAAGGCCCAATGCAGCAGTGCAGGGTAATACTAGAACAGGGAAGTGGGAAGGGGTGAATGGGGGAACCGGGGGAGGGAAAAAGACATATGGGACATCTGGGGGGCGGGGAACCCAGAAAAAGGGAAATGAAATGTAAATAAAAAATATATCCAATAAAAAAAAAAGAAAGAAGAAGAAAAAAAAGAAAGTTTTAAAAATAATATAATGGAGAAAGAGAGGCAAAATCATCCTGTGTACTCTTTTGACCAATCTCAGCTTTAGAGTTTTGTATGTGGTACCTGCCATACTTGGAGAGATGTAACTGCTATGCAATGGGCTAGTTCTGTGGTGCTTGTTCAAAATCCAAAGGGTCCAGCTGTAACTGTTCACAGACTGTCCCCACTTGGGTGCTGGCAGAAGAGTAAGAATAGCATGAAAGTTAAACCCCAATGACTAGTAATCCATGTAAGAACTTAGGGTAAAAAGTCATTAAGCTTCATAGAGTGTGAGACTTTCCACCCTGAATGCCGTTAGCTTCTATTTTCTCCAATTCAGAAGCTCATTTCCTGGATCCTAGGTTGTCTGGYAAAGAAAAAAGATTTTTGTTGTTGTTGTTAGGGGRTGAAGTAAGTCCTTCTGATTACATCAAATTGTTGTCATACCTATTTCTTCCCTAAAGAATTTTATTTCTGTGAAGGATAAAACAGTTCCCCCTCTTTAATTTCTCCGAAGCTGATGGCATTGGAATGCTAGACTCCTGGTCTCCAAATCTGATGCTCTTTAGAAAGAATTATTGACAAGCTATGGTATGTTCTGTAGAGCAAAACTTGGCTGCTGAAGCATCAGCACAATAGCTTGGTGACAAATTGTCAAAGGGWATGGAGGCATTGAGACAGAAGAGAGAACACAGAGGGGCACATGTAAAAGCCTACAATAGGGTGGTCCCACGTGGCATCATTCCAGGCAGAAGGATTAAGATGGCGAGTGGAAGTTACAGGAAGATCGAATCTCATGCAGACCTTTCTAACAATTAGAATAGTGTAGCTGGAGTGGATGACTTTAAGGGTGTGGGTCTCCATTGGGCATGCACTTCTGGGTGTGGATGAGTGGAGGTGAGGAGCTAGGTGCCTGACAGCTAACGGATGGAGCCTCTGAAACTTAAGCAATGCTAAGATTCCCTGACTTCATCAGAGGTGGGTATTATTTCTGAACCTATGCTGGGTATCAGGTACTGCCACTGGAGTTTCCTTTGTATGTGCCATATACTCTTAACAGCTGCAACAAATCTACATCCCACCATCTCACCTGGTGTGACCAGGGACACATAGCAAGACACCATGGCAACAGGATAAGAATATACGTGTATATATAATTCTACAATGCAAGTTCCCAGTGCTCATTATACCAGTGATTTTGAATCTGCAGGCTGTAGCCCATTAATAGTCATGATATTAATTTAATGTGTTGAATTATAATTTCAAACAAAAAAGKTTGGACTGGAGTTGTAGCTCAGTGGTAGAGTTCTTGCATAGCACATGTAAGGTCCTGCAGTCCAACCCCAGCCCTGGAGAAACAGGATCAGGAGGGGAAAGAACAGCTGATGTATGACAAAACATAATTTATCTATTTGAATGTTTTCAGCATAGGACATGTTGCTGTACTGGCCTAGAATGCTTTCTTTTGTGTTGGGGCTTGTGTATGAAAAGTGTTTTTTGGCTGTGGATTGTGGATTATAACCAATGCCCTATCCTCAGGGACCCTTAGCCTTCCAGACTTCCCATTGTGTGACTTTACTTGTCTGACCTGTTCACTCTCCTAGGGTGCTATGAAAAAAAATATCACTAGTATAGAGACACAAAATAATAGAGAGTAAAATAAATTTACTYTACTCTCTTCTGCCATTGTATCTCCTTGCGTGCACTCTGATCTGCCTGTCCCTATCTTGTAAAGGCTCCTCTAACCATACTGATCAATGCTTACAATCCAGAGCAATTTCTCTTAGGTCTTTATTTAATTCTACCGGCAAACAACTGCAATATAAGTAACATTTTCAGGTTTGGGGGAGTAGGATGCTGTCTTCAAGGACTATATTTATCCTAAACATCATATTTGCTTTGCAAATTCTGTAAGGTTTGTAAACTTAACTGCCACTGGCATAATTCTCTAGGCAGAGGAATCATAAACTGTCAGAGTGGATCTCCACCACGCATGCATCAACTCAGTGCTTTTTGCTTTGACTATAGATTAAGCATTATTATGGTTTGAATCTGAACTATTCTCCATAGATTCATTTCTTAACACTTGTTTCCCATTGGTGTGGCTATTTGGG
>BDUI01006953.1:53912-66382 GCA_002335545.1 Apodemus speciosus
TTTCTGTTCTGGTCTAGACTGTTTGGAGTTCTGAAGGCTACTTGTATGTTCATGGGCATCTCTTTCTCTAGGTTAGGGAAGTTTTCTTCTACAATTTTGTTGAAGTTATTTACTGGGCCTTTAAGATGTAAATCCTCACTCTCTTCCATACCTATAATCCATAGGTTTGACCTTCTCATTGTGTCCTGGAGTTCCTGGATATTTTGAGTTACCTGCTTTATGCATTTTGCATTTTTCTTTGACTTTTGAGTCAATGTTTTCTACTGTATCTTGAGCACCTGAGGTTCCTTCTTTTATCTCTTGTATTCTTTTGTTGATGCTTGCATCTATGACTCCTGAATTTTTTCCAAGGTTTCCTATCTCCAGAGAAGTCTCACTTTGTGATTTCTTTATTGTTTCTACTTCCGCTTTTAGATCCTGGATGATTTTGTTCAGTTCCTTCACTTGATTGTTCATGTTTTCCTGTAATTCTTTAAGGGATTTTTGTGTTTCTTTTTTAAGGGCTTCTGCCTGTTGACCCATGATCTCCTGTATTTCTTTAAGGGATTTTTGTGTTTCCTCTTTAAGGGTTTTTACCTGTTGAACTATGTTCTCCTGTATTTCTTTAAGGAAGTTACTTAAGTCTTTCTTGAAGCCCTCTATCAACATCATGAGGTACAATTTTAAATCCAACTCTTGCTTTTCCAGGGTGTTGGGGTATCTGGGACTTGCTGTAGTGGGAGAACTGGTCTCTGATCTTGCCATGTGACTTTGGTTTCTGTTGGTAGGGTTCTTGTGCTTGCCTTTCGCCATCTGGTGCTAGGTGGTCTTGTCTCTGGCTGGAGTTTGTTCCTCCTGTGGACCTACAAGCCTGTGTCCTTACTCCTCTGATCTCAAAAGTGAAAGCACTGCTGGGAGATCTCTCTCTCTCTCCTGGAGGGTTATGCACAGAAGGCTGTGGAGTCTCCCTGCTCCCTGGTGCAAATGGCGGCAGGAAGACTTCTGTCCTAGCTGTTCCACTGATCTTAGGTCCCGTGTGGTCCTAGCTGGGTCCCCTCCAGAGAGCCTTTTGTTCTTTTGTTACTATCACTCAATGTATCTTTGGAACAGTCAGACATGAGTGTTAATTGAATAAATCGATAAATTGCTCATTCTACACTAAACAACTCCACATTTTCTTTTTTAATTAATTAATTTATTCATATCCCAATATAAGCCTGCCTTCTCCTCTTGGTCTCCACCTCACAGAGCTCCTTCTCCAATTCCTCCAACCCCATCATCTCTGAGAAATAGAAGGACCACCTGGATATCAGCCAACTCTGGCACATCAAGTCATTGCAGTCCTAGTGCACTCCCACTAAGGCTAGACAAGGCAGCTCAATTTAGGTAACAGGCTCCACAGGCAGGAGATAGATTCAGGGACAGCCCCCACTCCAGTCATTAGGGGACCTGCATGAAGACTAAGCAATATATTTGTTACATATGTGCCATAAGTTTTCATAAATYCTAAAGCATTCACTTCTCTATTTCTGGTGTATCAGCTCTTTATCACTTTATCACTTAATCAAGGTGTGTTATGTTCAGCAAGAGATGGATAGGAAACCTAACTCCATGCTGTGAATCTATGAACCTTAAAGTCCAATAGAGCAGAGTTAATGTTGCATTCCATTTGATCGTTACACATACGATTATGAGAGTTTTAGTGGTCTCACTAGTTCTTTATTTCTCATGTGTAAAATATGAGTAATAATACTTAAATGAAAGATCTTTGTCTATATTGAATGAGACAGGGTAAGCGTGCTGGCCCATAGCCAGTAAATATTCAACTTTTAAATGTTAGGTTTATATTGTAGGATGCATTTTGTCATCATAAGTAAGAAGTATGTCAAATAGTCCTCGGGAAATTCTTTATAACCATAATTCCTTGAAAAGACTTCCAAGTGAATTGAAACTTATAAAACAATGACTCTAACATATTAGGATTTTTGGGTTAAAATGCTGGAATATAAATGCATATATAATATTTAAATCCAACTCCACTAGATGAATTTAATTATTATTCATAGTAACTTTCCACGATATGGTCCAGAAATCAAGCCTTTTCTGATCTCTGTAAACTGTATGTGATAAACCCAATGAATGGGGTGATGATATATGACTTTTGGCTTGTGAAATCTTATCTGGTACATTTTGAGTTGTTGGGAACACACTTCATTGCTCTTTTGTATCAGTGCTTTTATTGGGATTTTACCCTGTGCCTGAACTATATGAATATTCAATGTAACCAGAAAACCCCATAGAGGGGTAAAAAAGTTTGTATTCTGTTGACAAACATGTAATAAGAAAGAAACTTAAAAAAACTAAACCTAAGCTTTGATTGTGTCCAATGGTGATCAGTTGGTCGCAGAGGCCAGACTGTGGTTTTAATGGCATATAGTATTGTATAGTATATCATATAGTATAGTATATCATATAGTATTGTATATCGTAGAGTATAGAATAATAGAATATATGTGTGTGTATGAATAAATGTACATATGTGTACTATGCTCATGTCTGGTCCCTATAGAATCTAGAAAAGTGTGTTGGATCCCCTGGAATTTGCAGCAGGGTTTCAGTAGATGGATACTGGAAACAAACTCAAGTCCCATACAAGAACAGCAAGTGCTGTTAACTATTGAGAGGACTTTCTTGCCCTAAATTCATTTTTACTTAGCCATAAGCACTAGCATGACAAGTCATGAGGGATGCATTCAAGATATCAATGGCACATTCTCCTAGAAAACTTGTTATAGGTTGGTTGAGACTCCTTTTATTTTCAAGATATGTTTGTACCTAAAGATGTGATTCACAGAAAGGCTTAAGAGCCCTCTGGGGAGTCATAGACTTGATCAAAAATATCTGCTCCTGAAGTATTTCAACTGCTGGGCTTAAATGATTGCTTGAACATTTCCAACAAGTTTAGATACCATGTAAGCCTGCTTTCTTTACAATGTCTCATAGCAATGAGTCTTTCTCATAATAAATGCTGAGGGTGTTTTGTGGAGGAGTTAGGAAAAGATGACAAGGGTATAGTTCACTGAACTGTGGCCTAGAACACTTGCATAAAAAAGTGGTACTAGACACTTCAGTATACCTCATCAGTATATTGATTGACTAGCCTGCAGGTGGTCCTGAAAGACTTTCCCAGTACCTTGTGCCATCTTCCCACATAGCATTCTTTCATATATTATAAACATTGAACACTTGCCTAAAGTTGTGGGTTAATTTCATACATGTTACATTTTTCTTCCATTGGTTTTGTGTGATGTGTGCATTTGTCTGTGTGTGTGTGTGTGTGTACATGCATGTGCATGTGTGCAAGCATACACATGCCATAGTCAAGGTGTGGATATTAGTGAACAATAATTAGTAATTGGTTCTCTCTTCCACAGTAGGTCTCAGAGATTGAGTTCAGATCATAAGGCTTATGCTGCAAACAACATTACCCCCAAAACTCCTTTTAAGTATATGTCTTTCACAGTCATTTGCTAAAATGAGAAAATAATGTTCTAAAACCAGTAGCCTAAAATGAGGCTGTCCTATTTTGCTATGGAAAGTGACTGAGAATTATTTATGAAAGATATACTGGAGTCTCTACTCCTAGCTTCTACATCATTCATAGAAGATCTTGACTTCTGTTTTAGACCTCTTTCTCCCTATCCTGAGCTGAAATTGGTACCTTGTCAGTTCATCACCCTTGACAGAGACTATATTGAAATTGAATGATCTTTCTAGTCTAAGTTGTGATTCCAATTGTTAGCTGCTCCTCTTCTTTTTTTTTTTTTTTTTTTTTTGGTTTGTTTTTAAAATTACTATTATTATATATCTTCTTCATTTACATTTCAAATGTTTTCCCCCTTCCTGGTTTCCCCTCTGAAAACACCCTATCTCATCCCTCCCCTCCCCCTGCTAACCAACCTATACACTCCTGCTTCCCTGTCCTGGCATTCCCCTACATTGGGGCATTGTGCCTTCTCAGGACTAAGAGCCTCTCCTCCCTTTGTCCAACAATACCATCCTCTGCTACATATGCAGCTGGAACCATGAGTCCCTCCATGTGTACCCTTTGGTTGGTTGTTTAGTCCTCTTGCTTTCTAGTTCTGTCTTCAATGACATGTGTGGATCTAACAGATTCACATTTGACTTATTGCTTCTGAGTGTTCCTGTAGGATATACCATATCTGAAAATCCTATGTCCTGATACTAATGATAAGCTTTTAACTTTAGGAGAAACACTACTTCTCCTATTTCAATATTACTTTCATGACAAACTTTCACTAATATGTGAAGCTTAATATTCCCCAATGCCTTTCTAAATTATTCAATATAATGATCAGGTCCACAAATTACTCATTAAAACATACACTATGACTTTTGAATGACATGTGAAGTGTTATAGAGAATTATAAGATTTATATATTACAGTCTTAAAAAGACTCAAGAATATCAATTTGTATGAATTTCAAGGAAGTATATCCATGTGGATCCAGGTAGTCTTTTCTGGTGGTTGTTCCCAATGTATATCTTTTTATTCTTTTCTATTTAATCTAACCACATCTCATCAGCAAGTCTCCAATGATGCCCTGAAATCTTATTAAATTTCCCATCGTTCTCTCTTACAACCTCACACACTTCTTATTGGCAGTAGTCATTGCTGCTGCAATTTTCTGTGAACATTCTTATGAGTTATTGCATAAATGTGTTTTGCTATTTGACTGGGTTCTTGAGAACCCAGATAATGATGGATTTTCTTCAGTATTGTGCCCTTAGTGCCAACTCTAGTGTTGTATCTTCCAGTTTCAAGAAATGTGTCAAATACATGTACTTGTACAAGCTTCCTTCTTTACGAACACCCTGACTACACATGTTAAGGAATAGACAAACTCAGCCCAGTATGGACATTTCTTTCAAGCCAACATATTGTTTCTTTGTGTCGTCTGCCAAAAATATGATGAATGTATATGAAATAGATTGAAAGTTCTATGGCTTTGTGACTTTGCTATTTCTTATTGATTTCTCTGCAGACAACTATGTACTTTAAAACTAATTTTGTTATTTATTAAATTCCACTCAGAGTTTCAAAGTAAAGGGAAAATCAATGAAGAAGGTATCATTGTGAGCTATCATTTGAACACATCCATGATCTTTCCCAGCTCATTTTCAAAGAATTTAAGAAAAGAGGTTTTTCTTTACATTTACATTAAAAATATATTATATTTTTACATTTTATAACATATATGAGATGGTTTATGTATATGTTTGTGTGTGTGTGTGTGTGTGTGTGTGTGTGTGTGTGTGTGTGTGTTTAAAAGGCCTCTTGGATCTTATCTTTCTGTCTTTTTCACCTACCTTTTACTCCTGTTTTCCCTTATATTCTCCCCTGAGTAACTGAACTCACCTATAGCAGTATTCTATAAGGAAGTCAAGTGAATTTCTCCAAGGACTAAATATAAGGAAACATAAGCTAGCTGTCGTTAGTGTTGCACAAATTAGCCTTTGTGACGAAGATCTTCAAAAGTACTCGGAGGTGCTTTATTCTACAAAACAAGTTAGTTTCTGTCTTATACCTTCCACAACATTATAGTAACTCCCTTCTATTACAGAGTACCAATGACAAAGAAGGAAATAAAATAAGAGTGGGAGAAACTGTGATCCACATTATGCCTAGCTTTCTAGAAATAACCATTGAGTAACCATGTTAGCCCTTCATTACAACACACACACACACACACACACACACACACACACACACACATATTCCCATGTAATATCAACCTGAAATTCACATTTGGATTTGACACCAAGAAATACATCAAGAAATAGAAAAATAGATTGGAATATCTTACTGTACCACCCATGCAAGTATATTCTTTATCTATTCATCACTTGGTTAGTTTTGATTACTTTTATTAAAGATAATCAAAAGGAAAGGAAGGAAGACATTTCCTCATCTAGTATAACAGGCACATGATTTATGTTATGGAATAATGGATCAAAAATATGTAAGTCTTCAGGAATTGAAGTTAATAAAATCATGTGATATTTTTCTTTCTAGAACTGTATGGTCATATTAAGAATTTAAGACTATATTTGCTATTTAATGTGAATACTCTGCAGTTAATCCAGTCATAACATTTTCTTTGAAATAGAATCAAATTTATAGCTTGGCATAGCTCTAGAAGCAATCAAAGCTTTGAATTAAATGTGGGCAGATATAAGCCCCCAGAGCCTGGCTTGGCAGGAAAGTTTAGTCATTTTGGTTCAGCTTTGACGGTGTTTTCTTAGTCCTTCCAAATGGATGAGGTTTTCCTTAATTGGAATTGGCCTCGTCATATAAAGCTTATCTTCACTCCATTTACTATTGATTTCTAAAGGTCTTGCCTCGCTCAGATTTTGAAAACATGGGTTAACCTTCTTGCCTGAAGGAAAATTGCAATTGGGGATGGCATTTCTATTTGCTAGAGTAACATGACCAAAGAAGCAAGAAAAAAAAATGGCCTGAGGTGCTAACCTGTGGTCTCTGCAAAAACGTGTCATATTTATAATATGTATTTTTTTAAAACTATGGTTTTATTTTAATGGAGAGACAATAGAAGAGACAGACAGACAGACAGACAGACAGACAGACAGACAGACACAGAGACAGAGACAGAGACAGAGACAGAGACAGAGAGAGATTGTTCTTTCATTCTTTCAAGAACCTTTTGAAACCTTTGCCCTGTAGACTATGACTGGGTCATTCCTACTCCTCATATTATCTGCTGTTTAAAAGCAATAATTTTTTCTACAGATAATCACTCCTCTACTTTAATCAATTACAGAAAATGTCATTTAAGGGAAAAGCGTTTTATTTCATGCTATGATATCTGAAACAGTCAGTGAACCAGAGAGTGCTCTGACCTTACATAACAGTTATCATCCCAGCAGCTCTAATTTGATCATAATTGCTCGACAGTTTGCCAAATAAGGAGTTCCCTCCCAGGCACTGGAGTTTCACCTTCTACAAGTCAGCCCCAGTCTAGTCCAGAGCCCACCTTGTCATCACCCATACTCTAGTTCAACACTGAAGTGAAGTCTGCAAAAGGTTCCCTTGAGAGGAGATATAGGGAAAAAAAGTGAGAAAAAAATCCTTTGAATCTGTCTTTATACTTCATTCTCATGAATCCCAATGCAGTCTGTCATTATATCTTTTTGTAACTTAAGCTTTTACACGTATCCCATTTTCTATAGATCTTAAATGTTCTGCACATATTTTCTTGTGTTCATACAAGAAGAGGGCCCTGAAGTCCAGATGAAGTACAGTCACTGAAAACTATTATTATCTTCTGTAATTTCAGTTTCTTAGCTGCCCAGATTCACTTCTGCTCACTGTCCCTGCACTTTACCCTTATACATCTCCATCCTTCTCCTATTCCACATGTTTGCTTGCCTTTCTATGTACTTGAAATGATATTCTTTATTTCGGTTCTTAAATCCTATCTCTTGAAGGGTCTCCCTCCGAATCTTCTCATGGAGACGAAGGAATGACAAGCCCAGTTTCTAATTCATTAGAAGACAGTGAGTTCCAAATCAGAATGTACTTTGTAATTCCTGAGACATGGTGAAATAATACTGACGCTTCAGTCCCAACATC
The DNA here is from genome assembly GCA_002335545.1 of Apodemus speciosus. Lineage (NCBI taxonomy): Eukaryota > Metazoa > Chordata > Mammalia > Rodentia > Muridae > Apodemus > Apodemus speciosus. The sequence goes on from BDUI01006953.1 coordinate 61,567, forward strand.
TAGAAAGTTCCAGAGGTCTGTTGGATGAAGCCTACTTATTCATCATCGCTATTGAAGTTCTGAAATAAACAAACTCACAACAAATCTCTACTCTGATGCCTACGAAGCCTCCAGTCACTCCATAGCCAGTGACTAGACACAGCCTAGCAGATGTTAGCATCAATGGGGTAGGAGGGTTTGGCTTGCTGGCATTCTAGTATCTTTTGCTTGCCAAACTATTACACAAAGAGGACAGAAATACTCTCAACAACACTGTGAAGGCTGAATTGAAAAAGACACTTGACAGTTGAATAGCTCTTCTGAACTTCAAAGTCAAATCCCAGTTTCCCTTTCCTGTAACAGAAAAAATATCTGTCTTTTACTCCAAAGAACCTTTACAATTATGCACTTCATATTTAGAAATGACTATAAGCACTTTATCTCTCTGTCTCTGTCTGTCTCTGTTTCTCTGTCTCCATGTCTGCCTCTCTCTGTGTGTGTGTGTGCATGTGTGTGCTTGTGTGTCTGTCTGTCTGTCTGTCTGTCTATCTGTGTATGTATGTATATGTGCTTGTGTGCCTTTTTATAATCAGATATTACCTATCACTAAGGTCAGAAGTTAGTATGCTGAGCATGCAGTTCTTCATGCTTACACAATTAAAATGACTAGATTTATGTTGAATTATATCCAACCTTCCTTTATGGGTTGTGAATACTAATTTGGTTTATTTGTTGTTTACACACACACACACACATATATATGTATGCATATACTACATATTTTCAAGTTGGAAAATTTGGTATACTGTAGAATCAAAACCTATGGTGATGCTGGGAAAGTACTTCCTTATAAAATGTAAGTAGGGTATAAAAAATTCTCAACATTCAAAGTATAACATTTTATTTTATCATTTTAAATATAAAATCCAGTGCAAAATTTATCAAGAGCAAAATATAACTTTTTTATTATCAGTAGTAAAATATTACGTCATTCCACTCCATTCCCTTTCCTCTCTCCACCTTCTCTCATTTCCCCAACCCCTTGGCTCCCATTCATATCGCTGGTCTCCCTTTAATTATAATGGTTAAACACATACACATATATGTATAGGAATAAATATATAAATGCAACACATCACGGGGTGAAAAGTTCTTTTCAGACAACTAATCAGAGATTATGTCTCCCACTCTCAGCATCCCTTACTTGTACTTGTAGATCTAGGGCAGGGTTGAATGTGATTCTTCTTTTCATGGTAGCATATCTATTAGTATCCTCAACGTTGAGGTCTTGTTCAAGCAGCCATATAGTTGAAACACCTAACGTGAACCTTCATCTCTAGGAGACACCCTCTCACAGCTGATTTACTGTTCCTCTGGTTCTCACAATCTTCCTGCTCCCTCTTCAACAATGTGTCCTGTGAATTTTGAGTGATAGCCAGTACTCAAAGCTACTTCAGAGCCTACAGCAAAAGGAGAGAGTACTTCTTTAGCCAGAGGTGTTTTTTTACTTATTTTATGGTTAAATTATTCCAGAATCTTATAGATGGTTCAAATATTTGAATAGCATCAGATCATATAACAAAATATTTTATTATGATATTACATCATTGAAGTTAGAAATTATTTGACTACTTGTCATGAAAGATTATTCACATGTCAGTTTCCTGCACTGAATTAATGTTACAAAGAAACAAAGAAGTAAATTCTAGAAAGATAGTTGATGAGTTTACTTCCACATAAGGAACTCCTCACACCAGAAAGCACTGTGTGCCTGATGACTTAGTCAATAAGTAATATCACCTCCCACATGCCCATGTGACCCTCTCATATCATATTGAAATTCTAAGCAAAATTACAAAAAAATTAAAGAGAACTAGTATATACTAAAAGTGAAAATTTGATATTTATTCTCTTATTCAAGTCACTTAATGTCGTATGGAAATTAATATGCAAATATATTCAAATACAAGAACACCAGAGTCAATCCATGAGAAGGTTCTAATAGTGTAAGGAACAGCAGTATATCTAGTGGTGAGATAACAACTTGAACAAGTTTGAAACTGTGCAGTACTAACCTGCTCTTTAATAGAAAAGAATAAAAACAATAGAAACTTGGAAAATAAAATAAAATAAGAAATTACATCCAGAATTTGACAGGAAACTTCCCTTAGATGTCTAAAAAAAATTTAGAAAAATCACAATCTGTGATTAGCAATTTAATAAAGAAATGAACCAACCTTCATTTCACTGATATCTAGTGTGCGAGAAGGCCTGGGATATTTACTAAACCAGAGCAAGAATGCATAGGTAAAGGTTAGGACTCAAAGAGCATTCATCATTCTATAGGATGTTATTCATTATAGTTGGCAATATTCATTATAAAAAAATGAAAATAAAGCAGAATAATATGTAAGAATAAAAACTTCTTCGTAAATACTAAATTTTCCCACACTCTATGTAGCTTTTCATGATGGCCTATTCCCTTTGGGACTCTGATAATTAGATAACCACAAAATGAAAAAAAACAAAAACTGCTATGGAAAAAGTTAATCATCCTAACTTGATTGCACAGGTTCTTATCCAGAATGTAATGTGTGCAGAGCTTTTCTTTGCCCTAGAAAGAGTTGTGATAGTCCCAAGTATTTGCTTTACTGCACCTTCTGTCTGTCTGTGTTTTAATACATTACATATGTTACATCATTCCAGCTATCTAGAAACAAAACTAATACCACAACTTAAAAATGCAAATCAAAACAACCCTGAGATTTCACCTCACACCAGTCAGAATGGCTAAGATTAAAAACTCAGGAGACAGCAGGTATTGGCGAGGATATGGAGAAAGAGGTACACTCCTCCACTGCTGGAGGGATTGCAAGCTGGTACAACCACTCTGGAAATCAGTCTGGAAGTTCCTCAGAAAACTGGGCATGACACTTCCGGATGACCCTGCTATACCAYTCCTGGGTATATACCCAGCGGATTCTTCGGCATGCAATAAGGACACATGCTCTACTATGTTCATAGCAGCCCTATTTATAATAGCTGGAAAGAACCCAGATATCCCTCAATGGAGGAATGGATACAGAAAATGTGGTATATTTATGCAATGGAATACTACTCAGCAATTAAAAACAATGAATTCATGAAATTCTTAGGCAAATAGTTGGAACTGGAAAATAGCATACTAAGTGAGGTAACTCATTCTCAAAAGAACACACATGGAATCCAATCACTGGTAAGTGGATATTAGCCCAGAAGCTCTGAATACCCAAGACACAAGTCACATATCAAATCATTCCCAAGAAGAAGGAAGGAGAGGACCCTGGTCCTGGAAAGGCTTGATGCAGCATTGTAGGGGATTACCAGGACAGAAAAGTGGGAGGGAGTTGATTGGGGAATGGGTGGAGGGAAAAGGACTTATGGGGAGGGAAAATCATTTGGAATGTAAACAAAGAATATAAAAAATTTAAAAAAAGAAAAGAAAAAAATAACATCAGCAAAATACGTGACTTTTATGTGACTTTCTTTTAAAGGAGGTATAAAACTGCAAATGAGTTTCACAGCAACTCTGCCAGCTGCAAATTACAGTGACTAATTAATGAAGGAAGGCCAGTTCCATAAGATGTTCTCAGCAAGAGAATACCATATAAACTTCAAAAACTCACGGCTTTAAAAATATTCTGTTGTTCTTATAAACTGAATATAGAAGTGCTGATTTCTAAACGAACAATTTATAGCTCTGAATCACGCATTAAACTGAGAAGCAAACTGCTTATTTCCTAGGAGTTAGTAAAGTCTTAGAAAACAAATGCATTAACGGCCTGGGGCACAATCAGAAGCTGGCCATTAAGCTTCCCTCTCACTTTGAAGATTGATTTCACTCTTGCTAACAGGATCAGGAAAGCAAGTAAAAACATGTGTGAGCTCTGTTCCCACTGTTCGCCCTTGAAGGTCTGTCAATGCTCTTYTGTAGCCCTCAGGAATTCYACAGACRTGACAGGGGTGCTCACCATTATCTCCRTAGCCTCCAGAGCTACACAATAACACTTCTCATCAAACTTGAAGCATCAGCAAACTTGTTAAATCCTTTGGAAAATACATTGCTTCAACAGGGCTAGGGAGTCACACCAGCCAAGGTCAGTGCTGTGTTGCTTGCTGGTCTATTTAGAAAATGGAGTGTTTGGCAAATGCTATTAAAGTAAGATCACAGAAGGAAAGAGCTGGAAATATTTAGGGAGAGTTTAAGAAATAAGAGCAATTATTTTAGGCCAAGATGATCTGAAATCAAAAGRATGTGCCTGAATTTCTGGGAATAATATCAGYGCAAGGWCTTGAAATATAAACTATTGCCGAGTAAATTGAGACTGTCTACAGGGCTTTGATGTGAGTCTATCTGCTGGATTCCTTYTGTTGTATTATCAGAGTTCTGGAAATGTCTGCTTTGGCTATCATGTAAAGTCATGCCTTTGGGTTAAAGTCAGTTTGTCTCCAGAAGGGCAGAGTGCTTTTACCTGTGTGCTTTTACAACTGGCACGAGAAAACATCAGCCCGTTGTAACCCATTAATATGTAATTATATTTGTTTGTCCATTAGTTTAACTGCTTACCAAAGCAATGCAAGCACTATGCTCATTTATACAGGTCGAATTTTAGAACTGGGGATCTAGACAGGTTGTGTGCTRACTGGATGATTTGTCTCCTATTCTGCAATCACATGTCTGTAAGTGTCCCCCTTCTGCCCACTCAGTGAAGATTATACGGGACCCTGCCCTGTCTGTACAATAGAACCTGAAGCTTGAGCCCTTAGTACAGCCTCTCAGAACCTTCAGAAAAGTAGG
>BDUI01006954.1:15619-21115 GCA_002335545.1 Apodemus speciosus
CATACACCGTTAGCACACACATACACATAGAAACACATTTGAGCACACACACACACAGACCCTACACTTACACACACAGTAACAGATACAGATAGGTACATACATACACCGTTAGCACACACATACACATAGAAACACATTTGAGCACACACACACACAGACCCTACACTTACACACACAGTAACAGATACAGATAGGTACATACATACACCGTTAGCACACACATACACATAGAAACACATTTGAGCACACACACACATACACAGACACATATGCCCATACATGGACACACATGAATAGGCCAGTCATAAGCCAATGTTCCCTCTGAAGGATTTGGACTTGGTTCAGGGATCAGGCTGTGACTTTAGGTAGCTGGTGCTCAAGGTCTGTCTTCATTTTCACAGACATACTGTTTGCCTGTCCGATCATGAGCTATGCTACTGAGACCCTACGTCACGTTGATTAGCTTTATGAAGCTGCGAGSCAATAGTTCCCTAGGATAAAAGCCACAGAAATTCTTTTTCAGCTCTACTTTTAATATTTCCTTGTGTGTGGTAAGGAGCTGTAGAGCATGTGTGTGTTTATAAAAACCCGGTGAATGTCTCTGTTGAGCTCTCAGTGGGATTTCTTTGATGAGGCGCCATTCACTAACTGTCAGGGCCTGTTGCTGAGTTAGGTCCAGTCCCCTCAGCAGGAGGCAGTCACACTGAATGTTTTTCTGGGTTTTTCAATAACACTCTTGAATCAGGCTGAGAGCTTGTTTGCAGCTTAGAAGCCTGTAGGGAGAGGCGCCCGTCAGTTGTTCCCACACGCATGTCTGTCTCCTGAAATCATCTTCTGGAGTGCCACACAGGAAACAGATTGAGTTTGAGCATTGGTTTTTTATCTTTTTGGAAATTGTACAGAAGAGTCTAAGTCTCCAGGATGAGTCACTCCTTTAGGAGATCAAAGCCAAAGGCGTTTGGTTAATGTGACAACGGAAACTGAAAATGGAAGACAGGTTGTCGCCGCACAAAGGAAAGTAAAGACGTCTCCTTGGGCATGGAGAGAAGCCGAGGAGCACATGAGATATCACGGCTACAGCTGGACTGCCGTGCAACCCTGTGGCGCACTGTGCAAAGGGACTGGCTTGTCTTGGCACTAGGCCTGTGACACGGGGACAAATTCTTCTGATGCTTGATTTGTGTCCACTTTAAGTTAGAGACAGAAATCCCTACTTGACAAGTTCACTTCATGGAATGAAGGAGAAGAAATATACAAGTGCTGTCAGTCACATAGCCCATCAAAACCAACAGCCCAGCCTCGGGGCTGGAGAGGTGGCTCAGCAGTTAAGAGTTCTCCCTGCTCTTGCAGAGGTTTGGAGTTCAATTCCCAGCACCCGTGTCAAGTGGCTGACAAGCACCTTAATTCCAATTCCAGGGAGTCCAATGTTCTCTTCTGACCTCTGGCACTCATAACAATATACTCACACAGGCATATAAATAAAAATGTTTTATTTTTTTAATTATCAGCTTCTTTCTGTTTGCTATGGGACATTCTTTCAGGAACATGGACTCAATACGATGTTCTCTGCTGTGGTTCTGTGGTACACGACTCTTCTTCGTTAAAGCTAATAGAACAAAAATGGAAACAGGGCTTCTATACACATGTCTTTTTATGTTAGAGAAGGTTGAGGGTGTGATATTAAAAGTGGGACATTGAGGTTTGCTTTCTGTTGTGATAAATTCCACAGCCAAGAGCAACTTGGGGAGGAAAGGGCTGACTCAGCTCATCGTTCCAGTCACGGCCCTGTCTTTGAGGAGAGTCAAGGAGAGAGGACAAGGAACGAAGGCTGCCTACTGCCTCACCCCAGCTCTGCTCAGCTGGTTCATATAGACCAGTTATAGATAGCCAGTCTAGTTTATATAGACCAGTTATAGATAGCCAGTCTAGTTTATATAGACCAGTTATAGATAGCCAATCTAGTTTATATAGACCAGTTATAGATAGCCAATCTAGTTTATATAGACCAGTTATAGATAGCCAGTTTAGTTTATGTACCCCAGTTATAGATAACCAGTCTATTTATGTACCCCAGTTATAGATAGCCAATCTAGTTTATGTACTCCAGTTATAGATAGCCAGTCTAATAATGGCACTGCTCAAGGTGAGCTGGGCCATTGTACATTAATAAGCAATAAAGATGATTCTATGGGCCAATCCAATAAAAGACAAATCTTCTATTGAAGTTCCCTTCTCCTAGGTGACTTTAGGTTTTTAGAGGTTCAATAAACAGAGAATTACAGTGGGAACCAGAATCAATCCCCTATCAAGGCTTCCTTACACCATGGGACCCACTTTTGCTACTGAGGCCATAGTCTCAAAGACCCCAAACCTCTCCAAGCAGTACTACCAAAGGAGAACCAGGTGTTCAGCTGCATGGGCCTGTAAGGAGCATTTCACGTTCTAACCATAGCAGTGTGCTCCTAGCCACCATTAGCTGGTGGCTATCCTCATGTTGCAAAACATACCCAGGCCAATGTCAAAAGTCCCCATAGTCTTAAAAGGGCCAATGCTATTCAAACACCCAGTACCATCTAAGGAGGGACTTGATGGAGACGTTCCATTTAGTATTGAGTGTTCTAATGTCAAGACAATCTCTTAAGTGTGAGCACTTGTACAATCAAAACCAACTTATACTCATCCAATACACACAGTGAATGTTCCTACTTGAAAAATTAAAAAGGTAGCAAGGAGGTACCAGGCCAACATGAGAATTACACTCAACAGAGCCAACAGAAACCCTTGGAGTCTTATGTCCAACATCTAGGGCTTATGATAGCACCATGTGGGCTCTTGATTACATCATGTGGGCTCCTGATGACTCTAAAAGCAATCACAAATTCTAGCTAGCCCAGAAGAAAGACACACAATCCAGGTATTTTATTTACAAGCTCTAAGCCTAGATTGGGCAGTTTGAGGGCTGTTTTAACTTACACCACAGCCACATGTCCCTTATCACTTGCTCTTTTTCCTGGTCATGTGCTCATGATCCATCTCTTCTCATAGTGGCGTCCTCTTCTCTCTGTGTGAACCCCAAGCAGGTACCTGAACACTCACCTACCTCTATTCCCTCCAGCAATTATTCAATCAATCATTTTAAATTAAGGGGCAAGGTACGCACAGCAAAATCTGGTTGTGAGAATCTTGAGGTAAGTAGACCTTGGGATATAGAATTTAGCATTACAACACATAGCAGCAGGCCAAACCTCAACAGATGACATCATGTGGGCTCCTGGTGACATCACGTATGCAGCCAGCCACATCTCCACAGCCCTGTCACCATGGTGCTTCTGGACTTATTCGTGGATCAGCTCCATTCTAGGCCTGAAGCTTTCCTTAGAGGACAGCTCATGTTCCCGGAGCCCCCAGAGTTTCCCCTGCAGCGTAGGCTTCATCCTTACAGCTTTACACACAGCTCTGGGAAGGTCAATACAGAGGGTCCTCCCTTGCCACACATTCCCTGGCCTCATCGGATTTTCTCTGGAACTTTCCTGTAAGTTTCAGTGCTGCTGTAACGCTCCGAATCTGCACGTTTGGAAGCACAGCAGCATTTGGAAGGGTCCAGTGTCTGTCGCTCAGTCTGTAGCTTGGCCACCTTGAACCACAGACGCAGTGGTCTCTGATTGCCCACAGAAAGCTGATCCAGGGAAAACATCGCCTTGTTCAGAAATGGTTCCCTCGAAGAAGCATTCGCTCCTTAAACAAGAGTCTTTAAAGTGGGTTTTAACTCATACCCCAATGAGCTGGTCTTGCTGTGGCACCGTTCTGATTGTCCGTGACTTCTTCTCTCTCCTCGCACCAATGCTTTCAGTATTTACAGCGACTGTGTCTACAGCTACCTTCTCTACAGAACTCTTCAAATGCACTTGTGTGCTCCTAAACTACACACTTTCCACAGCTTTCTGCTTTGATATTTCATTATAAACCTGACTAAAAGCAGACAGTAGTAACCATTCTACAGACTGACTATTGTGCTGTCCTGAAATTTCTCCAACAAGCTAATATCCTATTACTTTTAAATTAAAAATTCCTCAGATTTTAAGAACATGGAAAAACATACCTCAGTGTTTTATCAGAGTAGAAGACCGATCGCTAGCCCAGTTCTCAGAGCATTCCCTACTCTGCCATGAAGCCTCATTAGCACAGCCCTTCCCACCTGTATTTCTATCTGCATTCTGGACTCTAACTAGATTGGCCCATTAAGCTCAGATTTCAGTCACTGTGTCCATATATTGGACATGTCTGGCTTTCAACATTCTCTGGCTTCTCTAGTCTGTAGCTCCAAACCTTCCTGTATTTCTCCTGCAAACCAGGTCCAAAGCCCCGTGGAACCACACAGCAATGGCATTTCCTAGTAGCAATTTTCTCTCTGTTACATACAGAGTTGCTGTGATCAAATACTTGACAGAAACAGATTGGCTTGTGTGTCACAGGATGCAGCCCATTTTGGATGCAGTCCACAGTGTGGGGACTTGTATCACAGCTCATTCACACCCTGGCTTGTAGTTCATTCATATCCTGAGGGAACTCAGTCCAGAACCAGAGTGGACATCACCTTCAAATCCTATCCTCCAGTGACCCACTTCCACTGACTAGATTAGCAGAATCTTAAAGATCTAACAACCACTCAAAATAGCCCATCCAGCTAGTGAACAGGTATTCAAACACATGGGGCTGGGGAATATTTTAGGCTAAAAGTCTAACAAGTCTATTGAATCCATTAGGTTGCAACCACAAGAATTCAGACTGTGAAAAAAAAAAAGATATAATAGAAAATGAATTGAACAAATTTAAAGAAATGAAATAAATCGATGAAGAATCTTTAGGAATAAAAGTGATTTTAATATCTGCCAGTCACAAGTCTAGAAAAATGTCTCAGTGGTTAAGAGCACTGGCTGCTCTTGCAGAGGACCTGGGTCCAGTGCTCAGCACCTACATGGACTCTGTAGCTCCAATTCTAGGGTTCTGGTCTCTGTGGAGGCTTCTACGGGCATCGAGAATAAATAGAATGTGATTACATACATGCAGGCAAAATGTTCATACACATAAAATAAAATAAATACTTCYTTAAAAATAAAATTATTGGGGGCTGGAGAGATGGCTCAGTGGGTTAAGAGCACTGACTGTATTTCTGAAGGTCATGAGTTCAAATCCCAGCAACCACATGGTGGCTCACAACCATCCACAATGAGATCTGATGCTCTCCGGGRAGGTGTTTGAAGACAGCTACAGTGTGCTTACATAGAATAAATAAATAAATTTAAAAAAAATAAAAAAATAAAATTATTCCAGCCAATCACAGCATGTGGATCTGTTTTGGATTCTAATTTTATTATTATTATTATTATTATTATTATTATTATTGTTATTATTATCAAAACACAAATGAAAGTGAAATTCTGAGTACTGAAAGAATATTTGAACATAAGGGTTAATTTTCAAGGCATAATGATA
>BDUI01006954.1:43467-53558 GCA_002335545.1 Apodemus speciosus
TGCTAAAGGTCCTTGTCCCCAGTTGGTTTTTGAATGATCTATAAAGATGCCAGTGGCCAGTGGTTGGGCAAAGAGAGATGGGGCGGGATCCTTAGAGTYGTGAGAGATAGGAAGCAGGGGAGAGGTGAAGGAGACATCTCCAGGAAGCGGTGGGRTRTGGATGGAAGTAGGAGCTRCAGGAGATAAAGCCAAGGGACTCTGTAAGAAGTGGCCACTGGCCACTTCCCCATTAGGCCTGGAGTAGCAGGGGAAGGTTAAGGAATGTTCTGCCTTTGAGATAGCCAAGGCATTTTAAAATTAACTGGCGTGTGTGTGTGTGTGTGTGTGTGTGTGTGTGTGTGTGTGTGTCTTCCATACGAGAGTCCAGATAGCTCTTGGGTGGGTACATGTGTGCAATCTGATCCGATGAGAGTCATACTAGTATCACTACACAGTCCTCAGTCTCCATGGCTTTGTAAGCACGCTCCATGCAACTGGAGCTCCTCTGTCCCTCATTCTCCTTCTTTCCCCCCCTTTCTCCTTCATCTGTTGGTTTGGATGTATTATGTTCCTCAACCTAATGTTGTGGTAGAAAGAGTTGGTAGAACCCTTGAGAGATGGAGGCTCATCAAAGGTCACTGCAAAGCGGGGTGCTTTTCTTAGAATTAATGTAGTTCTGCGGGACCCCAGTCCATTCCCATGAAAGTAGGTGCCTATTAAAAGAGAAAGCACGGCCCCTTTCTAATCTCCTCCATAGGCATGCCAGTTGTGGTACTATCTACCATGTTGAATTGTGGCCATCAATCTTGCTCAAAGGTCCAGAGCCTCTAGGGAGTCAAATCTGCTGCCCTCAGATTTGAGCTTAAGTCATGTTCCCAATTTAGTTTTTGAGACTGTATCTCTCCCTGAACCTGAGTTCATTCATTTGGCTATATCAGCTGATCAGTCGCCCCCAGGATTTTCTCTCTTTRTTCTCCTAACTAAACCCTGGGGTACAGGTATGTGCTGCCATTTCTGGCTTTCTATGTGGGTACAGGGTATTTGAACTCAGACTTTTATCTGTCGAGACCCTTATTGCCACCTAGATGCTAGGACCTAGAGGAAGTCAGACACTTACTGTGAAAGACAGCTTTCTGGAGGTACAGGAGACTCTGGGTATCATGTGACATCTCTTGTATCCTGAGAGGAGTTCCCCTTACGCCTTTCTCTCCCTCTGGAAGCCCCAGGTGATCTGGTATCTGTCTTCTCTCTAATCTTCAGGAATTCTGTCCCCAAGTGACTTCAGTGGACATGGCTACCCAAATGGCAAAAGTTATCAGGCCTAGACACTGGACCTTGTGACTGTCATGTTACATAACAAAAGAGACTCGAAGTGGTGGCTGGATTCGGGGTCTCCAGACAGCCAAGCAATCCTTCATGTCTATATTGATGCTAAATGCAACGTGGCTTGTTATAAACAAGGTAGAGAGCATTCCGCAGCCCCAGAGAGGAGACCATACCCTGGAATAAAAGGTATTCCTTTTGGCTCCTATATGGGAGCCCCAGAGCTGAGATTCTGAGAGAGATAAGGGAACGGCTTCCCGTTGTCCTGGGGTGATCAGTCTCTGTTAAGGAAATCTCCAGTTGAGTTCCACAATCTTGAGAACAAGGGAACGTGTGCCAAAAGCCGTAGTCTGTGGCTACTTGTTACAACTGCCACAGAAGAATTGCCCAGTGGATGAAGAGTCTGAGGACGGCATTTCCYACCTCCCTCCACAGGCACTGTGATCCTGATAGTTTGACTCTAAGTTGTGAGTGAAAGCAGGGTGTGGCTTCCAGAAAGTACTCATAAGGAGAGGGATTTGTCTTCTGCTCCCATTTGTCCTCCTGCTGACTCCTGGCAGTGCTTAGAGACATCCTGGACCATGACCCGTATTTTGGAGTTGAGTCTGTGCATGCTGGGCCAGCCAAGCAGAGCAGCCTTGGGGAGGATGCTTCAGAGTAGGAGACAATATTTAATGAGAGATAAAAAGGAAMTGTTTCATTTTAGAAATGTCAGGTAGGCCTTGCTGTCAGTTGGTCACAGTGACAGCAAACAGAAAAGACTCAGCTATTGTAAACACAGGCCTGGTTCTGTCTCTCTCAAGGGTCCCAGGTAAGCAAGAGTCTCTTCTGCTCACAGAACCCTTTATCACAATGTTAGTAGTGGATGATGGATGAGAAGCCGTGCCTAACGTACTTAGCTTATAGGATGGTGTCATGTAGAGCTGGCTAATAACTTTTCCAAACTAAATAATAAATAAATATTAAATAAATAATAAATAGATATTAAATGATAAATAATAAAACTCTAAGCTTGGTTTGTCTCCTAGGACATTTTAACCATGTCCCTTCAAGGTGAAGGCCCAGACTTTGGGAGGAGATCTGTGGAGAGGTGAATGAACTGAATACGTGAAAGATGTGGAGCTGGGCGTTCACAGTTCTCTGACATTCCTCCTATCAGTAGGTCCTTCCAGCCGCTATTTAATTTTCATGCTCTCTAGCCCTCTGTTTCTCTGACTCCAAGGACAGGTGGTTTTCTGTGCAGACATTTCCGAGCCCCTCACATTCTCAGTTCATTGTGTTGCGTGCTTCGACGCCTCGCTGGGCTCTCCAGATGTGTAGCCACTTGACTTCTTCACCGAATTCCCAATGGCGCCTTAAAATACAGCCTTGGAGAGAGTCATAAAGTTTAAGCCTTGTCCAGTCTTGTTCTCCCTTCTATTTATGAGAGAAAACTCTCCGTTGTTTCTGGAAGTTGGCTTCCTCATCCCTCTGTCCCTAAGAGGCCTGAAGAGGTGGGGTTTCTAATGTTGGCCTCAGGCCTGGATGTCCAGTCCCCAATCTTCTTGCTTAGAGTGAAAGATTAAAGCTGGTGCTTGACTGCTGGGAGTAGCAGACTTTCTGAAGAAAAAAAAATTCCCTAAAATTAAAGCAGTAGACTATTGCCCTGCACTGAGTGGTTATGTGGGTACCTGTGGAAGCAGATCTTGATCATTTGCCCTACACCAAAGGCAGCACACTGGCTGCCAAGGAAGCAGCTCTTGATGAGTACCTACGCCTTCTGGTCTTACTGAAGCCAGAAAGAGACAAGTTTGGTTCCTCCTCCCCTTTTCTCAATATTTTGGCTTCTTACAGGCCCATCCAAAACCTAAAAGTAATAAACATTAGGAAAAGAAAAAAAAACGAAAGCTGCAACAGGCAGGCTAAAACTTGGTATTGAATTTCAACTCAAATCATTCATTAGCATTGTTTCAATGGCTTTGACACCTTGTTTCAATGGCCTTGATAGTTACTTTAATGGTTTTGATACGTTGTTTCAAAGGCCTGAATACATTGTTTCAGTGGTTTCGATTCATTGTTTCAATGGCTTTGATGAATTGTTTCAGTGGCTTTGATCCACTGTTTCGATGGCTTTGATAGCTGCCTTTGGGGGGGGGTGGCATCCTTGCTCTTTTAGGGTACCCTCAGTGTCTCCAGCAGGATATTTCCAAGTGGATAGACCCGCCAGCATGAACTAATCGTCCTTTTTAGAAAGTGCAAAAGGGAACACATGTTTCTAATCAAATTTTATATCTGAATCCTAAACAAATGTAAATTATTCATACTTCTAAAATATGTATGCTATTCATATGACTATTTCTCATTTTGAGAGACATTCTAAATGTACTCCTGACATTGAGTAAGGCTTATGTCTGGAGTATCATGAGAACAGACACTAAAGAGCCTTTTGTTGGAGTAGAAGCCAGGAATTCTCTGGTCAAAATGGCAAGAGAACTAAGTGCATGGTCCAAAGCGGAGAGGTGGTTCAGTGTTGGAACTCAGGCGGGCAACAGCGCGTCAGCGCCTCATCAAACACTGAAATTATGTGTTTCAATTATTCCATCCCTCCATGCTTTAATGAATCAGAATTTCATTAGAATTACTGTGCAGTTTGCAGTGAACATGTATTTTGTCTGACTTTGTCTTCGAAGATTTCACATTTCTGGTGATATTATAGAACTTTACTTTCTGATGGCTTCCTGGAGGTTCTTGTAGAGTCCACTCAGTGGCGTACATGGATGGCCTTGCTCTCTGCAGGAGCGTTGGCCTTCCTGCTTGAGTGTTCGGTTCTCTTCACCTGACTAGAGCGCCTGGCGCAGCCCCATTCAGAAATGATCCCCATGGACCCCAGCCCTTGTCCTGGACCTTAGGACTTATGATTTTTTTTCACTGAACATGATGTTTCTTACAATGCTGTACAGATGCCCATAAGGTGGCCATAAACTCCCCAAATCTATTTCCCTCTCTTATTTTTCCCCTTATATGAGTGCTTCACAGTGCAGGTAGAAGAGGGTGGGTCAGTTTCCTGTTAAACCAAAGATGGTTCCGGCTGAGGCAAGATGGAGGAAACTCTGGTTTCCTGCTAGAAAGGTTCTTCTGCCTCCATACATCTGAAAATGTCTTCTGTACTTTTGGATTTGAAAAGTAAGATTGGGGGTGGGTGGATATAAAAATCTGGGCTGTCTTCCTTTGTTGGAAGATGGGGTCTTGTATTCTTATTTATATAGATGGGTTTTTGAGGAATCTGCTTAGTCCCATTCTTTCCCACACCATGTTCCCCCCGCCCCAGAACTCTTTTATTTTTCTTGTTTTTTTTTTCTTTATTTTTCTGTAGTTTGGGCCATTAGACACCACACATCAGTATGGTTTTCCCGGTGCTACTTGTGATCAGTGTGCTGCGTCAGAGTGAGCGACACAGTTCTGCCCTACTGGCTGTGCAGCCACCTTCTCTGGGACTCCAATTACAAGCAGATAGGTCTGCTGAAGTTAATTGATTATCCAATGGATAATTAATGGCAGGCTCACCATACAGCCCTGATCCTCTGTTTCCTGTGGAAACTAGGTCTTCTAGTTGCCCGCCTTTCCTTCTGCACATCCACATCTCCTCTATCACACCTGTGGTTTGCATCCAGAAGTTTGCTCTAGACTTGTATGCATGCATCAGTGTAGGTCAGCATTACTGTGTTGTGTTCTCCAGGTTGTAGGTTCATGTTTCCTTCATCATTGTGCACTYCTGGTCAAATAACAACATATTGTATATTTACCTTGAGTACACCAAGTATTTTTTTTTTTTTTGTTTGCTTGGTTTTGAATTTGTCTTTTGAGAGAAGGTCTCACTATGTAGCTCTGGCTGTCCTAAAACTCATTGTCTTAGATCAAGCTGGACTCAGACTCACAGAGATCTGTCTCCTTTTGTCTCTCAAGTGTTGGGATTAAAGGCCTGAGCCACCACTCCTGGGAACTCCTATAAGACTCCTATTCTGGCTTTGGATCCAGTAAAACTTCCAATAGAGTTAAATGTTTTCTATTTTTCCCATTTGAGATTCATGGAGWGGAGTGGAGCACCATCTAGCAGGGCTAATTTGTTCAGTGACAGAGGCCAGAGTTTTCTAAGTCTTCATTCCCAGGAACACAGTTTACAGTCATGTTGGTGGGAAAAGCAGGAGCCTGGTGTCATCTAAGCCCTGGGTGTCTGCAGTATCAATTTCTACATGGATGCTGTGGTGAGGACCAGGCTTAAGGACTTGGGGCAGGATGTTTCCACAAGTGACTGTAGTTTTCTGCACTGTAAGTGTTTCTCTTTGGAGCCCCACCCTGTGTGTTCTCGCCTCTTCCTCTCCAGGACCTTGTGTGCATTGGCTCAGCACAGAACATCTTAGGCTCCATCACAGCTGGGTACCCTTCCCAGGTCTGTACAGGCAGGGAGGAGGGGGACCAGCTTAGCAGTTCTCTCACAGCCCAATATTATCACCTTCTGTTCTCGATGTCCAGAATCTGAAAGATTGTAACCTCATATGATCTGGCTTTTCTGTATCTTTCATATATACTGTGATTTTGGTTACTTGATGAGTTTGAATTTTGTCTGGATTTTCAGAAGTCCCCTTGCTTTCTCTCGGTTAGGGCAGAACATTGAGAGCTTCTCAGATGACTTCTGCAGGAGACAAAGTGATTTGCACTTCCAGAAGCAAAGTTGCTTCCAGACATCTTTTCCTAGCCAGCTTTGGACTTCAGGGTTGGGCATATGGCCCGCTAGCTTCCCCACAGCTTCTTGGGAGGGGCCAGTTAGGTCTGGCTCTGCCTTAGCCTTGAGTGTGGGGGTGGTGTCCCTATGAATGTAAGAGGAACATTTGATATAAGAATGGCTATCTGTCATCACGGTGCTACAGTGTAAGCATGGAAGGCCTGATAAGCTCTCAGGTGCCAGCAAGCCCCACGCAGGTGTGTGTGGGTAGGCACAGACAGGACTTGGGACTCAGCTTCTAATTTCCTGTGCCATGATCTCATGCCTCTTTGGCTCACTGTTGTGAGGATGCTCTGGAGGCCTGGACTGGCATGATGAGCCTGGTTTGGAGTTAGTAAACACGGCCCATCTCTGAGCACATGACACCTCTTGCTTGACTGAAGAGCTGAGTCATAGTGTTTGCTTCCAACTTTCTGGCTTTCACATCTACAAAGGCCTCCAAATTTTACTTCTTTGCTGACTTTAGCTACTTGCTCTGGAGTCCTCGGTGGCGATCAACTCCAAACTCATGAGGGTATGAGCCTCTTTTTGTGCTTGCTCCAGCTGAGGTTCTCTGTCTAGATCTTGCATGGCCAACTGTAGGAAATTCAGGATGGAGCCTGAACATGCTGCATTTATCACTCAGGGGCAGAACACAGCTGGAYGGGAACATGGGTGATGGGCCTTGGATGGTGGAGCCCCAGAGAGTGGAGCCACGCATGGACTTACTCCGTTACACTCCACAACACTCAATACATAAACATACTGTTTTCATCACCGTGGGAACTAGAGAGTCTACCCATGCCTGGATCACCCTTCCCCTAACCAATCCTAGTCTTGGACTCTGTACCATGACTGTGGCCCACAGGGCCTGAGCTGGGATTGAAGAGAGGAGGTTGCATGGCCCTAGACTTCAATGTTTACCTCAGGCTTCTGATGTTTCTCTACTAGTGAGRACGTGCCTCTCAAAATAGGCACAGGGACTGAAGTGGAAAAACTACAGGGATGCCGGGCTCTGTGTCCTCAAGTGGTGGTCATGGAAACAAAAAGGCAAAAGTGTCTGTGTGACAAGCTGAGTTTGGAGTGGTGGTCCCAGCTCTGAAGCAGATGCAGAGGGAAAGCTCTTTACAAGCTTGAGTTCTAGATGATTCTAAGGTGGTGACAGTTGATCTAATGGGAACTCTGAGCCTTTCTAAAGAGTGTTTGTTCTTACCTCTGAGTGAATTAAGCAGAACTCTTTGTTAGAGAGAACTATTTAACTTTGTTAAGCAGAACTATGATCATGGGCTGATGAGATGGCTCAGCGGTTAAGAGCACTGACTGCTCTTCCGAAGGTCCTGAGTTCAACCCCCAGCAACCACATGGTGGCTCACAACCATCTGTAATGAGATCTGATGCCCTCTCCTGGTGTGTCTAAAGACAGATACAGTGTACTTACATATAATAATAAATAAATCTTTTTWAAAAAMCCCTATGATCATAAAAACTCCACACTTTTCAATATTTATAAAAATCATAACAGAATGAATATGGTCAGAAGTACTTTCAGGACCAAAGGTTTAACCCGAGGGTTCTATTTAAATGGGCTTTAATATTAGCTCATTTTGCTCTTTCCCAATCACAGAGGTTTCAAGGTGACACCATGACGAATGACCGACCCTAGACATGGACACTATCTTCATGGTATCTTCCTGACCTGCGTCCACTGAGCTTCCACAAAAATACAGTAATGTGCTCTCTCCTTTGTTGGGCTTTAGTCTTTGGCTAYGAGGTATCCTGTTTCATTTTATGTGTCAACCTGACTAGCCATGGGTGCCCAGATATTTGGTCAAACACTGTGGGTGAGCCTGAGAGTGATTCCGCTAAGCCAATGCTTGGCCCTGTGGACAAGGAATYGTTGGCTTTCTCCAACACAGTGAGCATCTTCCAGTGTGGTTCACTGAGCACACAGAAGGCAGAGTAGCCTCTTTGGCATTGGAAGCTTCTCTAAAGGGACGCTGGCTTTTCTCTTCTGAGTAGAAATGTTATTCCTGGGTCTGGAGCCTACTGGCCTCTGGCAAGAGCTACAACTACATCTCTCCCGGTTCTCCGGCTTACAGAATCAGATTCCAGCACCCGTCACTTTCTTTATTCACATAGCCTAATTCTTTTTTAATGATCAGTCTATCCCTACACGGACATCTGCCTCTTCACGCAACACAGACATCAGTTCTGTCGTTCTTGAGAGACCTTACTACGTGTACAACTAGCCAAGCATGTTTCAAAAGAATTCATAATTGAGGTGAGACCATAGTACCCCAGATGTCCTTACTGGGTTCTGTGGTTAATCACATCTGGCACAACTTGGTCTTATTGAATCCTGGTGGCTTGCAGAAAATAGAAGGCCCTAAACTCATCTGCAGTCATGTTTTCTTAAAGGTTACACTCGCTTGGTGTGGGGTAATCGGATTTGTGTCTTCCGTGCTGACTGGGATATTTCATAGTCATCGGACTTCTGCCTTCTTGACCGGCTCATGGGTCCCCTGGTAACAAGGCGACACACACATGCACTCAGCAAGTGAGTAGGAGTCTGAGGCCATTGGCTGGGGCCTCGTACTTGGTCTCCATGCACAAATTCCTGCCTAATCACAAAAACATTGTGCAAACGTCAGTCACATGCGTCTGTTTGTGAAACCCCCGGATGCCGTGTGCGCATTCTCTAGGGAGGATGCGGTGAGTGATTCAGCCCCGATCTTCCCTACACAGAGAAGCATGCTAAGGACAAGCAGACAAGGGACATGTCGCTGCACTGCGCCCAGCTGTCATCATGCACAAGGGCAGCGACAAAATCTGACTATGCCAAGACAGTATCCCCACACCCAGCTTTGGCATGGACACCCTGGATTCTTCTTTCTGGGCTGTTTCGGGGAACGACAGCTGGCAGGATTTGAAAATCAAAGCACTTAGTCAACACAGTGTGTCCAGCTGATATCCAGCTCCCTGGGCAAACCCACTCCAGGAGTGGGCAGAGACAATTTCACTCGGGGCAGAGATGGTGTGCTCACTTCYGGAGATACTAGCAGTTGTGTTTGCAGTGGGCGACTGTCCCCGCACGTGCCCCAGCCGTGGGGCCTGGGGTACATGGGTTCTGTCTTCTGACAGTAAAGACGGTTTACGGTCCACGTGTGAAGTCCAGCTGCTGAGACTACCCTGTGTCTGTCTGGCACTCTACCTCGCTTGCTTTCTGTGTTCATTCCTTTTCTTCTTCCAACTCTAATGCCCCTTAGATGGGCAAATGGCCCAATTCCAGTCCTCCCCCATGCTAGAGTCTGTCTTGACCTCCCTTCCCTGGGACCACTTCCCTGTGTACCTATGATTCCACGGGATCCCACATTCATTTTCTGTCTTGAACTTGAACCCCTTTGTGAGCATGCTGTGTTTACCTCCCTCCGACTGTCTCCTCTCCTATCCCTTTTGCACTGGGCAYCGTCCTGTTCCAGGCCTCTCCCAGCACATTCCTGAGGATGCTGAGTGATTGCCCAGCCTTCTCTGCTACCCTGGCTTCTCCGTGTGCTCCATAGCTCACAGAAGGTTCCCAGTAAATGGCGTTTTCGTCGAGTTCCTGCCCTTTGTCTCCGCCACCAACCTCGGCATCCCCAACCTCCATCTGCTCTGCACCAGCTTTCTCTTCTTGCACCTGCTCAGCCAAGGCCCTGAGCGTGCTCATCACTGCTGTGATCAAACAGAGGCATGACTCGAGGATGGAGGTTAGTGCTGGAAGAGCCAGCAGTTAGGAAACGCCAGCCAGAGCGGGGTCCTTGCAAAGGGCATGGCTGTTTCCTTCCTATGGGCCTTGAGAGTCTCTGGGATTTTCATTTCATTGATAGAGGTGGATTTGGGGTTTTGAGCTTGATGATGCTAGATTCTTCAGGTTTTCAGAACAATGACTAGAACTAGAGATCATCATATTATGGGGAATCTTTCTTCCAGAAAGATAGATGAATACCACATTTTCCCCCATAGGTGAAACCTAGATTAAACACACACACACACACACACACACACACACACA
>BDUI01006955.1:0-14576 GCA_002335545.1 Apodemus speciosus
GCAGTGCCTGCCTTTCACCTCAGAGCTGTGGGGAAGGGGATAGAGGATTCCTAGGGCTTGCTGGCCAGAGAGAGACAAGCCAAACTGGTGAGGAGTTCCAGGTTCAGTGAGAAACTCTCAAAAAGTCATGTGGATAACTACTGAGGAAAACACCTGCTACTGACCTCTGACCTTCAAGTGCAGGTGTACCCAATGTGCATGGACACACAGGTGAACAGCATGTATGCTCACGGACACACAGACTCCACCTCAGGAACACTTATCAGGACACCACACTGGTCCCTGAAGACGAAGACGCCTGGGCCCATCAGGAAGGGGATGAGGCCTTCCTTCCTCCAGCACAGCATTTCAAGTAGCCAAGGGTGGTGGCCTGTCTGAATGGTAGGATTGAGAGGACTACTTCCAGTTCCCTCAGAGCTGGTCATAGACACAGAAAGGGAAGAGGGGGCAACCTTCTGGGGGGGTGGGGTCACTCAGAACCAAAAACCAAGCTGGGTGTGGTAGTATGGTATTGAATACCTATGGTCTTAGCACTTAGGAGTGGAGGCAGGAAGACCAGGAGTTTCAGGCCAGCCTGGGCTACATACTGTGCTTGAGGCTAGCCCCTCACATGGTCGAGAGAACTGATTCCTTCAACTTATCTTTTAGGCATAACATATATAACACAAGAAAATATAACATTATTTTTTTTTCTGTTTTTATTTTCCTCGAAAGGACAAACAAACGAAGCAAAGGGGCTGTGTAGGACGTTCAGTTGGACCAGTGCTTGCCTGACGTGCACTGTATGTACCACACACACCAGCACAGGCTTCTAATTCTAGAACTTGGGAGGTGAAGGCAGAGGCTCGGGGGCTCAAGGTCATCCTTGACTGCTTAGTGAATTTAAGGCTAACCTAGGTAATGAGAGATCCTTTAAAAAAAGAAAAAAGGAAAAAAAAATCCTACCGCTTACACCGGTCATGAGCATGATATTTCATCTGGTTTTATCTGAAGCCTGGGCCTTTTATATTTTCTTTCCTTCAGGGTGAGGGCTATAAAAGAAGGGAGGGTTTTGGCGTGGCGGTGATGTCGGTGGCAACAGGGAGTGCTGGTCGGTGGTGGCAGAGAGGCAGAAGCGGGGGAAAAAATTATACATTTGACATATATTATGCGCTTAATCTTTCGTGGCAACTTTTTTACATTTGTAAGAGTTATGGATTTTAAAAGTCAGGGCTAAGATGTCTTAATGAGGACTCACCCCCCTCTGGAAGGAGAAGGAGAGCCGATGTGTGTTAGTCAGCTGTTAGCTTTACGGCTTCTTTTCTGCACTAAAAGTGACAAGCTGAACGCATTACAGAGAGCTCAGATGTGTTATGCAGATGAAGCCAGCAGCAATATCTGCCTGCTCTCTATTATTTATGATGTCTATATAATACAATGGACTGAGATTTAAGCCATTGTGCCGCAGTTTGTTTTCCGGGGTGCTAACGTACAGCACATTTTACCGAGAATTGCATCTCTGTTACATATTAATCAAATCCATCTTACACAGAGCTCTTACACTGTAAACTAAAGGGGGAGAGGGGAAAAAAAAAGATTAAAGCGCTTGGCTTTTCCTCAGCTGTCAAGGACTAGCAATAAAATAATAATAAGGGCTTCTAAATAACGTGTGTGTGACAGGCCTGGGCTCGCTCGCGCAGTCCTTTATAGAGGTTAACTACAAAATAAGTTCCAGTGAGTGATCGGGAACGGGCGTGCGTGTAATACTGTAATGCCAACGGCGGCATAATTCTTGAAAAGTTCATTTGCACAGAATTCTCCGACTTGATGAGGCAAAGTTTGGAGCCTCTTGAATCATTCTGCCACGGTGGGCGGCACTGGCGGAGGCCGGCACTGGCGGAGGCCTGCTCTGAGGTTTACGGCCTCCCTCTGTTCAACTTGCCCCAGCTGTGGCCCATTAAAGACCGAGAGCTGTGTCCCCCTGGTGCCCAAGCTGGGGTTTACGGCTTGAAGAAGTCATGGGAAGCTGGTTTTATGATGCAGGACATGCAAAAGCCACGGAGTTATGTGGTTTGTGGGTCATTTTGGAGTGAGTGAGTGAGTGAGTGTGTGTGTGTGTGTGTGTGTGTACGCGCGTGCGTGCGTGCGTGTACATATCTGTGCATGGGGATATCAGAAGTCCAAGGTGGTGGCGGTGGTAGTGGGGCTCTACCTGGCTCATTTTCTACCTTTAATTTTTCTTTTTAGACAAAGTCTCCTGCTGCCCCAAACATTTTCAATTGGGTTAGACTGACTGTCCAGCAAGCCCCAAGAATCCTCCTGTCTCAGCCTTCCCAACACTGATATTATAAATAAGTGCCAACCCTCTCTTTCTCCGGCTGGGCATAGGGTCGCAGGGATCTGTACTCAGTCACTTTTTCCAGTCACTAAGGCTTGTTGCTTCTTGGGGCTGGAGGAGGAGAATAGAAACTCTTTGTAAGGAAGGGCTGGAAAGATGGCTGAGTGCAGTGGTTCTCAACCTTTCTGACGCTGGGACCCTTTAATACAGCTCCTCATGTTGTGGTGACCCCCCCCAACCATACAATTATTTTTGTTGCTGCTTCATACATAACCGTAACTTTGCTACTGTTAGGAATCATAATGTAAACATACATATTTTCTGATAGTCTTATTTGACCCCCATGAAAAGGCTGTTTGATTCCCAAAAGGATCATGGCCCACAGGTTGAAAAATCACTGGCTTAGTGGCTAAAAGTTCTTCCTGTCCAATCMTGAGAACTAGAGTTAGCAGTCCAGAACACTTGACAGATAACCTTAACGCTGTGACTCCGTCTCTGAAAAACCCAACATCCTTTTCTAGTCTCTGCAAGCACGTACCCTATGCATGTGCATGTGTACTCGCAGAGGCACAGAGGAAGGTGCACACGAATACACACATGCATGCATGTATGCACACACACACACACACACACACGCATGCACGCACACTCCCACTTTAAAAAGAGAAAAAAGAGTCTGCAGAATGAATATCTGGCTCTCTTCAGGCAAAAGCATACTGAGGGAGTAGTCAAGCGGCCTCTGTGCCAAGTTCCTCAAAACTCTATGGAGTCTGATAGGAAAGAATGCAGGTTAGAGGTGATAACTCCTCATTCCATGTCTCTGCTCAGGAATAAAAACCACCAGTGAGCTACCCTCGCCCCAGCACACTTCTTAGGACATGGCGATGTGCAAAGAGAGTAGAAAGGGGAGAGTGAGTCTTTCCTGAGAGTTAACAGAAGACCCTGAATTTGTCTCTTGCACATCAGCAGTTAAGACACAATGGTTTCAGGGCCTGCTTTTCTCTCTCAGAGCTCCAAGTCCAAAACTGATGTTCCCTTGGCATACCGCCTATGGAGGAAAGCACCCTCTTTTCACGATGCCGTCCTCTTCTGAGCTCGCCAGGGCTCTGGATTATGGGTAGCACAATATTTCTCTTATTTCCTGCATTCTTTAACTTGGCCCACATGCATGCCTACTATTATTAAAATATTGGATTATTAAAATAGCACCGAGTTAAAATACTTCTCTTGAGGGNGGGACAGGAAGTAACTGTTGAGGAAGTCCAAGCAGAGGAGAGAGGGGTAGAGTGAAAAAATTGGGGTGACTTTCCTTTTAGCTGTCCCCTGTAGCTCTGCAAAGAGCTTGCTAGAAGATTCCTCTGTAGTACAGTTCACTCGCCCACCCCTTGTACCCTAGAGTATCTGCTGAAGTCCTGGAAAGCCTTCCAAGCAGGCACAGGAGTGAATGAGTGCGGTTAAATGAAGTCTCTCATTCGCTTGTCTGTCTTTCCTTCCAGTGACCTGACAGTGTATGGGACTTAAAGGTCCCCTTGTAACCTCCCTTGCAGAAGGGGTAATGGAATACTGGTTGCTCCAAGAGGTTGATGTTTCAGGACACTGAAGTGGCCCCAAGACATCCGTTTGTGCCCGAAAATCCAGGTGATGTTCAAGGCAGGAAAACTGGTGAGAGGAAGAACCTTTGGGAACCACAAAAAGGCAGAAGGATGCAGGAAATACTTTTGGGAGACGGGGCTGATAGAAAGCTGTGGGAGGGAAGAAAAGAGGAGAGGCCAGATCAAGCGAGAGATGGGAACCACGGCAAGAGGGAAAGAGGAAGACATAAGATTAGCAGGAGAGCTGTGGGAGGTTCCCTGGCCACCAGAGAAGCCATCACAAGACAAGATGGGAGAAAGTAGCCAGGAAGTCGGGGAGCGAAGTCAGGAGGCCTGGAAGTCCTCCCTTAGCCACCTCTGGGATGAATGACTGAAGGGCAAGGAGTTTAATTAGAAATCAGCAGGGTTTCTCAACTCCCCTTTGTGAGGCTTTAGCCCTGGGGTGATGTACCAGGAGGAAACTAACACCCCCTAACCTCAGCAGGGCTGCACCGGCCCCCCCCCTTCCTTCCTATGGTACCCTGCTGGTACCATGCATGTACTCTGGTTTGCTTCCCATTAACAATGGTCACCCCTGATCGCTCTTGAGTAGGAGTGGACGTCTGGAATCACACTACAAGAAATCTTCCATCCCACGTCCCCTCCCCTCTGCCCTTTTTCTAGCATCGGCTGCAGCCTGGCCTTGGAGACGCTTCCGCCATGGATACTGACCATCTCATTTCCTAGTCTCCAAGGGGCTTTCCATCCATCCCCCTCTGACCTGCCAGCGGGAGAGATGACCTCACATTTGTCCTGCTTATTGCTGGTAATAACCATTAGGGACAATGGCAGCAGCTCACACCTGCTGCCTGGCTAGGATGGCAGACCAGGTCTCTGCAGGAGGCCAGAGATATAAGTCCCTGGCCTTTTCATCGCTTCCTGGTGGTTGCACAGCTGTAGTGAGGGAGACAGGGAAAGGGTGCAGTTTGCCTGGCTTGTTTTCGGCTCGGGTTATTGGACTGTGGCCTGAAGTTGCTGACAGACCAGTATAAGACATTATGCTGGGCTGTGGATACAAGCTCAACTGCTAGAGCATTGGCCTAGCAGGCATGAAGTACTTGGTTTGAACCCCAGGACCACATAACCTGGGCATGGTGCTGCAGGGGGATTAGAAGTTCAAGGTCACCCCAGCTACACAGCAAATTTAGAACCAGCCAAGGCTACATGTGGCCCTGAGTTAGGAAGGAAGGAAGGAAGGAAGGAAGGAAGGAAGGAAGGAAGGAAGGAAGGAAAGAAGACAGACAGACAGACGTCATGCTGTTGGATCCTTGCTTGCCTCAGTTATTCATTCTGAGACTCTGGCAGGAGGAATCTAAGGTAATGATGACTATATTCTTTGCATAGCCTCCTCTTTGTGATGGATGGCTTGACTCTTGGGCATCTTCCCAGCAGCCCTTGTGATCTTCGAAAAGATGCTGACAACATCCAAGAGGAAGCATTATGGCAACCGGGTCCTCCCTGGCAACCCCCTTCATCAGAGCTAAGAACCCATAGAGGGGAAAGCCAAATGCAGCGGTCTCAGCTCACAGGTACCACCTCTTYCAAAATGTGACCCACACAGACATGCGCAGGGTGCATCCTTCCTGCCACCAAGTCGCCAGCCCTGCCCCTTTCATCGTCTTTGAGGCAAGCCAAGCCTGAGAGCAGCCAGCCAGCAAGCCAGGCCCCAGCCCTGCTGTAAAGTATTAACTCATACTGAACACAGTTTGTCTCCGAGGACCCTCTTGGCCCCTT
This sequence comes from Apodemus speciosus, assembly GCA_002335545.1. NCBI lineage: Eukaryota > Metazoa > Chordata > Mammalia > Rodentia > Muridae > Apodemus > Apodemus speciosus. The sequence goes on from BDUI01006955.1 coordinate 5,683, forward strand.
CGTCATCCTGTGCTGACATTTTAATCGTGCTTTTGTGGGAGCTGGCTGGCAGTTTGTCATCGGGAATGGCGCGGCGAGGGGCCAGAGCGGGTTGCTGGCTGTGTCGGCTGCTGAGAGAAGCGGCCCATTCTGACAGACTGAGCAATAATCTGAACTTACTGCGCAGAGCCTGTGGGACACCAGCCGGGCCGCTTTATCTTCTTCATTAAAGTGCGCTCAAAAAAAAAATCCATTTTCCTTTAAAGTCTCAGGAACAGATGGAGTAAAATTAATTGCGCCATTACGTCCCGATAGACAATACCAGAGTGGTTTTCTTTCAACTGTGCATGTGTGTTACAAAGTGCTCTTCGTAAAAGGCAATTACTGCAACATTTGCCATAAAATAAAGGTTGCTTTAATGGGCAATAAACACAGGCTTCAAATTTTGTATGAAATGGGTCTCCAAAGGGCGCTGTTAGAGGCAGCTCARAGGCACGGCTGACTTTAGTATKTTCTGCTCGGGCTTCAGCTCAGCTAGTTGAGAGAACAATGATTTTTCTTCCACCATTGGATGTATTCTGATAGAATTATATACATGAGTTAGAGTCACTGTCTGGGCACCTCTTGCCAGATTTCTCTGGCTAGCAACTAGCGGGCACGAGAGACGGCGAGAGAGCGATCGCGATCACTAGGGTACCATCCAGGGAAGAACCTCCTGCCAAAGACGAAGCCAAGTGACAGGCTGCCGGTTCGCAGGGGATGGAGAACACATCTTCCCTCTCCCAGGTCAGGTGAGGGTTCCTAGTGAATTTCTGGCAGCAGGACTCAGTGAGAAATCTATATTCATGTATATTTAGAGCCATTTAGGCCTGAGATTTGGCAAACGGGAAAATGGCTTGTGCTTTACGACCGAGACAAAAATGATGATCATGGAGACCCGGAGGTAGATTGACGGCCAGATCCTCTGGCCAGGGCCTCGCTTTCTGCTCTCCGAGGACAGCGAGCACACCACTGTTAGGAGGTTGGAATTCACAGTGCAATACAAATCTCCACCAGCCCTGCTGGAGGAACCTGCTTCTCGAGTCCCCTGCCCTTTCCTTAGGAAACCTCACATTAAATCTTCCTCTTCTTGTCGACACCTTGGATGGGGGCGGAATGTAAAGGAGATCAGAGATTCATTTCCCTCCACTATATTTCTACATTTCGGTAATTACAAAGTTAGCATGACATATAAATGATCCATTAATTGAAATATGGACGACACCAACTCCAATATTTATGGCATAAATCCATATTTCATTAAATAAATCCGATAAGCAAATATATCATGGAGAACGGGAGGACATTTTTATTTAAGCAGGAGATCAAAAGCTAGAGGACTGTTTTCCATCCAAAATAATAGAGCTACGGCTTGGAGGAAAAAAATGCCTAGAACATTTGGAATCAGGTAGGGCTGGGGAGACAGAAAGGTTGATGGTAAAAAAAAAAATGAATGTGGGGAAACCTGGCCTTGGCACACATGGTCAGGGGCACCAGCAGCTGCCAGCCAGCCACTACCACCCGAAACCTGCCATCCCAGTTCCAAGTGCCAAGGTGGTAGTCTGGGTAATGGTCAGACCCTGGGGAATCTTTTAGCAGTTACCAGCAGAGCAGACTGTCTTTTCTTTTTCTGTTCTATTTTCATGGCACTGTATTGTATTTATGTCGTCGTTGTCGTCGTCGTCGTCGTCGTAGTAGTAGTAGTAGTAAACTATTATTGTTAGTGGCCAGGGTATCAAGATGCACAGCCTAGCCTACAGTACGTATGTAGCTAAAGGATGACCTTGAACTCCTGACCCTCCAGYCTCCACTTTGTAAATGCTGAGATCACGCGGGTAAGCTGCCACATTCAGCTCATACGTGGCTGAAGATGGAAGCCAGTGCCGTGTGCATGCTGGGCAAGTGTTCTCTCCATTGGGCTACAGCCCAGCATCCGAGTYTCAACTTTTAAACRGCATTCATGTATTTTGCATACATACCTACGTGTGKATGTGCGTGCTTGCCTGTGTCCATTCCCGAAGTTATGTGCATGTGAGTGTCGTAGGCTCCCAAGGGAAGCAGCTGAGGGCATTCTGTACCCTGGTGCGATCTTAACAGTATTTATGAGCTGCCGGATGTGGGTGCTGGGAACTGAACAGGAGCAGCACAGACTCTGAACTGGAGACACCTCTCTAGGCCCTTTGTTTTAATTTTTTTTTTTTTTAAGATTTATGTATTGTTATATGTGAGCACACTGTAACTGTCTTCAGACACCCCAGAAGAGGGCGTCAGATCTCATTACAGATGGTTGTGAGCCACCATGTGGTGGCCGGGATTTGAACTCAGAACCTTCAGAAGAACAGTCAGTGCTCTTAACCGCTGAGCCATCTCTCCAGCCCCTGTTTTAATTTTTTGAGTGAAGGCTTCATGCTGTCATTCAGGTTGTCCATGAGCTTTCTCTCCATCCTGTTGCCTTTGCCTCCTGGGTGCTGGGATTAAAGGCACGTGCTGTCATAACTGGCTCATTGTGACTTATCAATACATGTGTCATGTCACAGCTAACAGTTCTCTTTTCTTTGGGTTGAAAATCTCCAAAATATTCCCCTACTAGCTACTTTGAAATATTCAGCTCATTTGAGACAACCATGCCCTACTGTGTTATAGAATAGGTTGTTCTTCCTTCTACCTGCACCCCGGTAGCCACTGTCCCCCTCTTGTACTTCTAATATACAGTTTCAAAGAGGAAATACAACATAACAGATAGACGTGCTACAGTACTACTAAAAGACTCCTATCCCAAGGGTCGACAAGATGGCTCACTGGATAAAGGCAGCTCCTTGATGACTGGAGAATGATTGCCAGGCCCCACAGGGCGGATGGAGAGAACTGGCTCCCACACTCTGACCTCTGATCTCCACACGTATGCTACGGCACTTGCCCTGCCCCTGATAAAATACGATTAAAACAGAAACCTGTTTATGAGGTGGGTATGGTGACATGCAACTATAATCCTAGCACCTGGAAAACAGGTCTTGGATGGATTTCTGAGGGTCTGAGGCCAGGCTGGGAGTCCTGAACCAGCTTGGATTACACAGGAAGACCCTGGCTCAAAACAAACCAACAATAACAACACTGAACTCCTGCTGCCTTCAAGAACACCCTAAAAGTTCTTAAGCCGCAGATCCCGTGTCTGAACAGCCCAAAGGTTACAGAACTCAGGGTCTCTCTTTAAGCTAAAGAGTACACGAGTAAAATATTGTAATAAAAGTTTACTGTTAATATGTATTTGTAAAAGTCAAAAACCCAATGAAAATCAACAAAATCCATCATCAGATAGCTGGATGGAGAATTTCCTAGGCAGCTGTGTGTGGTGTGCACACCTATAATCTCAGCACTGGAGAGGCTGAGGCAGGAAGATAAGGGGTTGGGAGGCTAGCCTGAGCTACACAATGACAATTTACCTCAAAAGTAAACACACACACACACACACACACACACACACACAGATAGAGGAGAGATAACATAGATTTGGACAGATTGATGGATGTACAGACAGAAGATAGAGGATATTTAGATGATAGTCTTCTAATTTTATTCCTGTTTTGTGACGGAAATAACTGATAAGGAACCACAACAACTGAACACAGAAAAAAACAAACACTTTATCTGGGCATGGTGTTGCACACCTTTAATCCAAGSACTTGGGAGGTAGAGGCAGGCAGATCTCTGTGAGTTCAAGGCCAGTCTGGTCTACAGAGTGAGTTCTAGGACAGCCAGGGCTGTTATACAGAGAAACCCCATCTCGAGCAAAAGAAAGCAAAACAAAACAACAAAACACACAAAACAAAACAGAAAACGAAACAAAAACAAAAAACAAACAAACAAAAACAAAAACAAAATCAACCCCGCAACTCAGAGGGGAAAGGGTTTATTTTACCCACAATTCCAAGTTACAGCTTGTCAGAGACAAGAATTCAAGGTAGGAGGAACGTAAACACCCACCCATGAAAGCATGCATGCCTCTTGTGCACAGCCTCTTCTCTACACAGCCCAGGACACAGCCCCAGGGAAGGTCGCCACCTACTTTTAGGCTGGTCTTCCTCCATGATTTAATACAGTCAATGCATGCCCTAAATACATGCCCATAAGCCAAGCTAACATACACAAGTCCCCCTTTCCAGGTGATTCTAGATTATGACAACTTGACACCTAAAAGTTACCATTATATAGATAGATGACAGACAGATGGTAAACAGATCCAGAAACTAAGACTCCTGCAGAATTCCCTGTAGGAGCTGTGGGTCTTGGCAGGCAGAGCCCCCAAGGCCACCCCAAATTCAGCCACAAGAGTTTTGGAGTCAATTTCCCACCATGCATGAGGCAAGCTGTGTATACAGGGGAGGCCTAGGTTTCCATCTTCAGGTCTCCACATGGTCCCGACTGCCACACCCTGCTCCACTCCTATCCTGTGCCTCAGCCACTGTCACCTGCCACCTTTTAATCAGGAGCCACCTTCCTCCACCCCTCCCTTCCTGTGTACACAACTGTCCTTTTGTCGGGCAGGGGTGAGTGGAGAGTGTGACCAGGTAAATGGTTACATGCCTGTTGGAGCTCAGGTCCAGCACCATTGCTGGGAGGTTTTTTCCCACAAGGAGGAAGAAGGTCAGTATACTTTCTTTGAAATTCCTGAGCCAACTTTTATCAGAGCTTTGATTACAGAACAGAAACAGTTTTTACTTTCACTCGGTACACAGAAGATGCTAAATAAACACTGATACAATAAATGGGGAAATTGAGAACAAAGTACCCCCCTTTCCCACTGCCACAGGGGGTCCTGTTAAGGCCAGACCGCTGGCTTGGAATAAGACAAGGAAAGACATGAAGTACAGACAAGCTTATGTGGTACATTTCTAATTCTATCCACAAAATGGCGCATGCCTGGACAATCCTAGCACCTGAGAGTCTGAGTTGAAGGCCAGCTTGGACAACGTAGAAATAACCTGTGTCAAGGCCTCATAGACATTCCAGTGCTGTATTTTGTGAGCTGGGACAGCTACAAAACTACACAAATTGTGACTCCCTGTTGGCACAGATGGGCTACTGAGTCCTCCACTGATGGACGCCTKAAGATTGAGTGCATGGTCGTCAACATTACAAACACTGGAGGAATCAGAATGGTAGACTTCACTGCCTACTACCAATCCCCAGAGATGAGACAACCTTTTTTTTTTTTTTTAATGGTATACTCTTAGTACTTTCTATATTTTGTCTATATTTTGTCTGGGAATTAGACCAAGGACCTCAAGAATGCTAGACAAGAGTTCTAACACTGAGCCCTGCCCCCAGCCCCTCACTGGAGGATTCTAGGCAGGGGCTCTACCACTGAGCCTGCCTCCACTTTACTTTTTGAGATGGCATCTTGGTAAGTTCCCCAGGCTGGCACTGAACTTACTTTGTAGCCCAGCAAATCCTTGAACCAAATATTCTCCTGCCTCAGATCTGCAACACCAAATCCAGCTACACTGATTAGCATTTTGAAAAATCCTTTCAGACCATGAAGAGTTGATAAATGGCAATTTAGCCCTTCCTATGGATAGATTACTGGATTAGACCTCCACTTCAGAGGCTTTGGTCCATGCTGGATACAGTCACAGAAATAAATGTCATTTGCAGCCACACATATCCATGGCCTAGCACATCTCACATTATTATTTCTGGAGCTGAGCAGCCATAGCGAGGGCCACAACAACTTAGCACACTGCGTGCACCTTCTCGGTGGCTCGTTCAGTAACACTGACAGACACAGAGATAGACAGAAATGAGACTAGTCCTTCATTATCAGGAACCTCACACCCTAGGTCACATCACAGTAGAAGGGGACAAAGAACTTCCATAAGCTGGGAAAACTAACCAAGCCATGGGAGGGTAAGTATAACATTCCCAAACAGCACAGCTGTCTGGTAAGTATTCTGTCTCTCCAGAAATGTTGAATGGCTGGGGAAAACAGAACCCAACAGCTCTTAGTCAGGCGATAACTGTGAAAGCAAACCGGCCGGTCATTATTCCATTTCTGTTTACTGTAATATGTGTATAATGAGCACATTATAATGGAAGGTTCTAGAAGCTCTGGTACAGGATAGAGAAGAGCCACCTAGCTTTTGTAGTGAAAAGACATCACTATGGATAGATTGTGTGAGTGTATGCGTATGTGCACACACACACAAACACACACACACACACACACACACGCACGCACGCACACACACGCCTGTGCATATCCATAAATCTATGTATATACAAGCTAAAGGGCAACCTCAGCAGTTGTTCCCTAGGTTCTATTCCATTTGGTTTCTGAAACAGGGTCTAACTGGCCTAGAACTTACGAAACAGGCTAGGCTGGCTAGCCAGTGAGCAGCAGGAAATCCCCTCATCCCTTTGCTGCCCTGTCTTATCTCTCAGCCCTGGGGTCTCACGTGTGTGCTCACATGCCTGGAGTTTTGAACCTGCATTCTGGGGATTCCACTCAGGTTCTAGGGCCCTAGCCCCGACTGATGCCGCTGATGGGCACAGTGGTTAGTAGGATCCTGGGCTGAGAAAGAGGATTATGATAAGTCCAGCACCAGAGAGCTCTCCAGGAACACAGAAGGAACCATGCTCATGCCCAGCAGTGAGCTCAGCTGGCTGCAGAGGGGCATCAGGAAGAGCCTTGTGAGGAGGCTAGTGAGCCAGGGTATGCTTGGGCACTCCTCCCTGCTGGACTGAACTCTTGCTCACTGGCAGGGAAAGAACCTGTGGGGACTTCCCGAGTGCCGTGTGCAGATGGGGCTTAATGAATGTGGTGATGGTAATGACAATAATTATTCAAATTCTTCTCCATCCTTGTGCCCTTGGGAGCCTAGAGCTGCCTCTGTTATCTGAGTGAATTTGAGAGGTGACCCGCCTTTCTAAGTTTATTCTTCGATGGCTTCCTTCACGGTGTACATTTAGAGAACTGGAAACCTTGTGCCATGTGCCAGGCAGTGTGCTAGATGCTTAAGAGGGTAGGAAGGACAAATGAGACTGTTCAGGTACCTGAAAGTCTTAGTACATTTATGCTAGGTAGGCTTGGGGGTTCTGCATAGGGGCGGCATCTAAACAGATTTCCCCAGACAAATGGAACAAGAGTTCAACTGTTTATACTTCATGAGAAGATAAGTCAAGGAGAACTAAGATGAAAATACACACAACAGTGCAGTGATTAAAACTAAAGTAGAAAAAAAAATAACTGATTACGGAAGAAAAAGCAGAGCTGGGATGAAGTTCCTGCAGAGTGCTCGCCTAGGGCAGAGCCCAGGGCTCCATCCCAGGCCTGGGCATGGGGGCTCACTCCTATGATCCCAGCCTAAGTGAAATCCGGAGAATCAGAAGTTCAAGGTCACCCTCAGCTACAGACAGAGTTTGAGGACCCTGCCTCAAAACAAACAAAAGCCAAAACAAATTTCCTGAACAAACAACAAGATAACTAAAATAGAAAATCAAATTCTTTCCAGGTGGGGGTGGTTCACGCCTTTAATCCCAGCGTTTGGGAGGCAGAGTAGAAGAAGCATCTCTGAGTTCGAAACCAGCCTSGTCTACAGAGTGAGTTCAAGGGCAGCCAGGGCTACACAGAGAAACCCTGTCTCAACAAACAAGCAAACAAACAAATAAAAACAAAACAAAAAACCAGACAAACCAAATAAGTTCTTGATTTAAAATGGGAAAGCAAAAACTACAACCCTGAGTGTCAATCATCACTCTGTGCCTRAAAGGTGGGGCAGACAAGGCCAATGGAGCCTACTGGGTTACCCCATCTGCATTCACCGACGGGAAGTCCCACAATACTTCACACGAGCGGCCCGCACTGTTGGTCATGAACGATTTTCACAGCACATGCAAGTTATCTTCCTATTGATTTTCTAAGTTATTGATAAACCCAAGGCACTGACGCTGAAGACAGAGTTCTACCAGGCAAGAGAAGTGGAGCTGCTGTTCAAGGCTGCAGTTCCCAGGTGGTCTCATGAGATGAAAGGAGCGTGTGGCTTGCCAACATCTGCGAGGATATCCTTACACTGCTCTTCAGGCGACGGCTCTTTAGTGATAACAGAGTAAGGCCGAGGCTGGMGCTTAGCTGGAAGAGTGCTTGMCTAGCATCCTAGGCTCCATCCTTAGTACTGGATATGCCAGGTGTGGAGGTGCACGTCTGTAATCCCAGTACATGGGAGGTGGGCACAGGAGAATCAGAAACTCAAGGTCATCATCAGCTACATAGGGGGCTTGAAAACTAGCTTGTGATATATGAAACTCTATTTTTAAAAACAACAGCCTACAACTTGAGATCTGCTTCTCTTTTTTGACAGGGACCCTAGAATGGCTGACTTTCTGAGGAGATGCCAAGAACGTGGTCCAGGATACAATGTGACCAGCTGTCCCACGGTTCTGCTGCCTTGACGAAGTGGACAGTGTCCTCAAACTGTGAGCCAAAATACACCCTTCTGTCCTTAAACTGCTTGTGGCTGGTATTTTGTTACAATACTAAGTAACTACTGCCCATGCTTAGTAGTACCAAGGAGGTAATGAAGTGACACTTTGTTACAATACTAAGTAACGACTGCCCAAGCTCAGTAGTACCAAGGAGGTAATGAAGTGACACTTTGTTTCAATACTAAGTAACGACTGCTCATGCTCAGTAGTTCCCAGGAGGTTGGTGTAAAGAGGCTGGTCTATCTTTGTAGAGCAAGCGTTCTTCACTCCATCCTTTTGGTCTTCCAACATTCTGCGTCTACTGTACCTTTGCTGATTGTCATGGTTTGAGTGTGAACTCTCTTCCATAGCCTAGTTATGTTCAAACACTTAGCCCCTAGCTGGCAGTGGTTTTTTTT
>BDUI01006956.1:0-13990 GCA_002335545.1 Apodemus speciosus
GTTGAGGAGGAGAAGAATTATGAGGAGGAGGAGGTCAAGAAAGGAGAGGAAAAGGAGGAGGAAGAGGAGGAGGAGGAGAATGGTGAATCAATTCACAGAGGACCAAAGACGAACTCAGTCACTACAAAGAGAGAAGCGTTTGCAGCTGTGAACCATATTTGGCTTCAGTCAGCTTTGAGGTATGGATGTGAAGAAGGCACAGAGCTGGAGATGTTTATTAACCACAAGTCCTAAGCAAGAAAAATCATACTTCAGTGGGAATCAGCTGGTTTGGATGTCCATACAAAGATTAAAATATACATAAATTCAGACCATTGAAACCTCTACAGGTCAAAATGTATAGGTAGGCTGCTCTGATCTGAAAACAGGCAGCATTTAGCTGTTTCAAGAAGACTCCCTGAACAGTTCCCAAACACATCCTCATCTCTCCACTTGGATTCTTCCACATATTTACATACATAGCAGGGATAATTACATGTTATTGCCTTCTGGCTTTCGAGGGGTGCATGTGATTCTATCAAGCTTTGCACATCAGGCAGTGCATACACTGTAAAACACCTTGGCCTGGGCAGTTCTTCCATCCCAGATAAAAATTCTAGGGTGCTCATGATCCAGCACCTTCAGAGTTTTTATCTCTTGTACATAAATAGTACCCAGACCTCCAGGAGCTGTCCCAACCCAATATCACAACACAGCATCACGCACTCAAGACTACAAACACTCAGACATCATTTTTACCTAGTATCCTATTTTTAAATGCCATTAGATGTTTCTAGAAATTTTAATATACAGGTATTTAAAATTAAATATTAGTTTGAAGGCTGTCAAACATCACTTCATACAAAGCTTTGAGATCACCWTGAGGTACTTAGGAGACAGCAGTGGCTTCGCAGCCTCTCAGCGAGCCTTTCACTATGCTGAAATGCTATTAATACAGTGRGCTCCTTTTTTCCTTATAGATTTCCTGTAATGTATCTTGTGTACTGTAAYTGGGTGATTCTGAGATGAATGGCCTTTTTGTTAACCTGTCCAAGGCTCGGCCACATTGGTCCTTTCATCCTTCAAGCATCTCTGTTTGACCACTCTGGTCCTCACACAGGGCTCAGCTAATAAAGTCCTGATGTCAAGTTAGTGTTCTTGTACTATCATACTATTCTTTAGATTGTGGTTTGCAATGCACGTCACATCAGATAGCACCTTGGGGAGCTCAGATAATGAATGCTTGCCACATCTGTGTTCTCCAAAGAGCTGAAGAATTGCTGATGCAGTKCAGGGTCTGTGTGTTGATGTAGTGATCCACAGGAATTGCTGAGAAAGAGGATATTCATCTCTTTTCATTACAAACATGCACATATCCATGAAGGTGCACAGTGATTMCCTTTTTAAGGTGAATGGAAATGCTGATTTTAAAGCACTCAAAAAAAAAAGTGTTGCAGTGGCCTCCATTATCCCCCGTTCCTATGCTCTATAAAAGGACTGGGATGCACAATGGAATACTGCTCAGTATTAAAAACAATGAATTCATGAAATTCTTAAGGAAATGGATGGAACTAGAAAATATCATCCTGAGTGAGGTAACCCAATCACAAAAGAACACAGATGCTATGCACTCGCTGATAAGTGGATATTAACACAGAAGCTTGGAATATCCAAGACACAATTCACAGACCAAATGAAGCTCAAGAAGCAAGGATAGGATGGATACTCTGGTACTTCTTAGAATGGGGAACAAAATACCCATGGGAAGAGATACAGAGACAAAGTGAGGAGCAGAGACTGGGGGAAAGACCAGCCAGAGACTGACCCACCTAGTGATCCATCCCATATACATTTACAAAACCAAGACACTATTGTGGATGCCCACAAGTACTTGCTGACAGAAGCCTGATATAGCTGTTGCATGGGAGGCTCTGCCAGTGCTTGACAAATACAGAGGGGGATGCTCTCAGCCAACCATTGAACTGGGCACAGGGTCACAATGGAAGAGTTAGAGGAATGACCCAAGGAGCTGAAGAGGTTTGCAGCACCATAGGAGGAACAAYAATTTGAACCACCCAGCACCCCCAGAGCTCCCAGGCATTAAACCACCAACCAAAGAGTRCACATGGAGGGACCCATGGCTCCAGATGCATATGCAATAGAGGATAGCCTTGTTGCACATCAAAGGGAGGAGAGGCCCTTGGTCCTGAGAAGGCTAGATGCCCTAGTATAGTGGAATGCTAGACAGGGAAGCAGGAGTGGGTAGATTGGTGATCAGGGGGAGGGGGGATGGGTTAGGGGATTTTCAGGGGTGGGGACCAGGAAAGGGGACAGCATTTGAAATGTAAATAAAGAATATATCTAATAAGGAAGAAAGGACTGGGAATTAYACCTTCATCACTGTGGTAACATAGAGGGTTAGACCTCTATACGCATGGGCCCACACGTTTCATTTGGTCATCATTTATACAGCACTAATTTATTTGTATTTCTGTCTGAAACAAATTAATATATGTTGCTGGTTCAATTATTACATATTAATACCCTGAAGCACAACAGCCTAAAGGCAGCTACTTAACATATCATGGTCATTTAAAAGTATTTTATGAGTATTTTCCTGCATCTGTATATTTATATATGCATGCAGTGCCTGCACAGGCCAGAACATGGCATAGGATCCCCTGCTGGAGGTAGTTATAGGTGACTGTAAGCTGCCACTTGGGTGCTGTGAACTGAACCTGGATTGACTGCAAGAGCAACAAGATCTTTAAATTTCTGAGCCTTATCTCCAGTTCCTCTTGTGGCCTTTTACATTTAGAGATGTTGTCCAGTACTTTAACACTACACAGCAAACTCACTGGCAAAGAGCTAGGCACTACAGACCAGGAAAGGTTATTTGTTTCCAGAGAAGTCTGGAAGAAGAAGGTAAAGTTTTGGCTTCTTCTTGTTCCATCTCAGCCATAGGAGATCACATGGGTGGTCTAGCTTTTTCACACAGCCTGTCTGCGGACTCTGGGCTGTTTATTTGGGGTTACATATGGGAAAGAATGCAAGTAGAGGCTTGGTGGATAATGAAGATGGATCCACAGGGATGCTACCAGCCCTCACAGTTGCTGCCAGTAGCAGGAGGGGCTGTGGCTCCTGTGGGAAACCACATTGGCCATTCAAGCTCCTGCTCATGGTATGACTTCACTGCAAAAATACAGGCCCATATTTCCATACAAAGCTTTTGGAGACCCTGGGAAGAGGGTGATGATTCAAAGATATGGGACAAGTCATTTCTATGCCTTAGTGTGTGTGTCCTGAAGTACCTAAAGAATCATCATCTATAAACAAAATTTTCATGCTTTGGTAGATGGAATCTCTGACACCTCTCTCTCTCTCTCTATCTCTATCTCTCTCTCTCTCTCTCTCTCTCTCTCTCTCTCTCTCTCTCTCTCTCTCTTTCTGTGTGTGTGTCCACGTGCATGCGTATGTGTGAGCGTGTGTTTCTTCCCCCTTTGAGAAACTTCATTTCTTTTTGTTAGCACACCTTTCATTATTCAGAATTACTTTTCTGATCTTTATTTTCTGATAATTTAATAGTTCTACTTTCTATTTGTACAAAAGAATCAACAAGTACTCACTGATAAGTGGATATTAKGCAAGTGCATAGAATACCCATGATTCAACTCATAGACCAAAAGAAGCTCAAGAGGAAGGAGAACCAGAGGGGATGCTTCAGGCCTACTTAAAGGGGGAACAATAGGGAAAATAGGGGGCAGAATTGGATATGGAAGGAGATGGAGGAGGTGTACAGAAGGTCAGGAAATTGAATAGAGGTGTGTAGCAGTGCCAGATGGGGAACTGGGGGTATCAACCAGAAAGTCCTAGATACCAGGAAAGCAAGAGCCTCCCAGGACTCCATGGGGATGACATTAGCTAAATACCTCACAAAGGGGAGGGAGAACCTGAAGAAACCATATCCAGAGGTTAGGKTATCCCCAGTTGAGGTATGGTGCTACCCACCCATCTCCAAATTTCAACCTGGAATGCTATTGCTGAAGACACCATGTAACTGACACGTAGGCTATGGAGAAGTCAAGCTGGACACTTAGTCTTCACTGGCCTGCTCTCATAGTGCTACAAGATTCTATACTAGAGGAGAAAGGGAACCAAGAGTCTTGCCTCACTGTGATTTCTGTGAGTTACAATAGCCTGGTGAGATATGCACAGTGGTGCACAGTGGCTTGAATGTTATAGGAATAACAAACCAATTTCTGGTTAGACAAAAGACCTGCTCCATCAGATGTAACTCACACCTGATATGTCAATAACATCAAGAACCTGTGACTAGTTCATAGGTCTTAGTGGAGAACCTGCTATTATTCTAATAAATGATGAGATTATTTATTTAGTTTTTGTGTATGAGGGTTGTATCCATTTATAAAATATGCTGTCTAGATATATCAATAAGTTACCATATTTGAACTGTGGTGACACAATATATCTCAACATATCAATAATTAGTAACAAGACTGAATCACTAATAAGAAACTTCTGACAAAGAAAATTTATTGTTTCCATTGTTGAATTTTACCAAAGTTTTAATGAACTAACAACCAATGCAACAACAAACAATCTCAACAGATTAAAAGGAGGGAACCCTGGCAAACTAATTCTACAAAGCATACATTACCCTGACATCAAAACCAAACAGATACACAGAGGATGGAAAATGTGTATCAGTATTCCTGATGAACACAAAATTCTATATAAAATCTTTTAAACTGAATCCAACTGTATATCAGAAAGACTCACTGATTATACACTATAAACAAGTGCTTGCCCTAAGTATGCAAAGATGGCTCAACATAAACACATTAATCAATGTAACCAAGTTAACAGAATCATGAATTTAAATTATTTCAATATGGTCATCAAAAATTTCAAAAACCTTCAAAATCACAATTTCTAAGAAAATTATATATAAACTACTATGTGTAGAACTATAAACTAGTATAACCATTTTGAAAACTACTGTGAGGCTCCTCAAAACACCAGGAATATATCTACCACATGATCCAAATATACAACTCCCAGGCATATAGCCAGAGGTCTCTGTAATCACCACAGAAATACTTCTGGTCCTTGATGCTCTGGTCACACTAGCTAGGAAATTAAATCAAGATGTATGTCTATCAACTGATGATGAAAATATGCTAGATATACACAATGGATTATATTCTCAGGTGTAAAGAAAAATAAAATAATGAAATTTGAAGGTAAATGGAAAAGCTTTACAGAACAAGAAAACCCTGGTCCAGAAAAACCAACTCTAAGAATTCTCTTTTATATGTGGGTCCTAGCTTCAAACTCTTGTTTCCTGTGTTCAACCTTGAGCACATATGGAAAACTAGAAACAGGCCATGGGAAGATTCATTAAAGGAAGGGTTGTTRTAGAGTATAGATGAAATCAAAGTGTTAATGGGGAATCCTACTGCAGGCAGGAAGGCTGAAGCACGTGAAGGAGTGATGGAGTCAAGAACGGAGGGAGGGGAAACATACCCAAATGCAGTGTGCTTGAAGAAGGTACCTGGGAGCCACCAGCACTGAAGCACAGTAGAAGAAGAGAACACCTGTGAGGGATGTGTTCCTCAGGAATACTGGTTTACCTKAAAGGGRTGCTTAACTAAACCTTTAAAACTAAGGGTTTAAGCACAATGGGATAAGACGKTAGGGGAGAGGCAGGATAAGGGATGGGCTAATCAGACTGAGAGAAGATTTGTGAAACTCCACTAGTTTGTAAACTTTAATACTTTAAAGAAGGGATYTGAACAGAGATTCTTCATATAGGTAAACAATGCTGCTGCCAGGAGACATGGATTGTTAAATAAAAACCTTAGTGCCAGGCAAAAGTTATTTCCCTAGGAGTTATTGGCTAGTGGAGCTACAGAGGCATCTAAAGCAATATAGGCCATTATCATTGCTCTTGGTATTTTTATCACAACTACATTGTAGTTATAAGACCCTATTGCTGAAGAAGCTACAAATTTTGATTACARATTACATAGATATAAATCTTGAACTAACTAGAAAACTCTCTGTTCTCATTGTCTTTCATAGTGCTGGTGCTATGCTGGCTGCCGGGGGAGAAAGGGTGTTAGTGGTCTTACACAGCACTGGGCCCCACATACTATATATCTCCCAGGAACAAGATGCCCACTGGTGCAAGAGGGGGAAACCTGTTCTTGGTGTGATTAACCACACATAATCTGATTTGAGGCCTGTTCCAGAGGGAATTCACATCTGTTGCCATAAACATAAGTAGAACCCAAGGCAAAAGAAGTCACAGCCCAAGGGGGAGAAACAATTTTGCTAAGTGGACAAGTTGTCAAACTGCCCTCTAAACAGTTATGTTTTTATTCATGTGTTGGTGATTGGTTCAACTCTGGCCAGAGAAACTTATGGCAGTGGGTAGAGGTCACTGCAGAGACTTATTACTATTACTTATTCATAGTKCTGAGAAGTAGTGGCTGTGACAACTCTACCATAGATGTGACAGCTATATAAACCCCATCCCCACAGCCGAGGGAATGTTTTGGAAAAGGGGCCAAAGAGAGTGCAAGAGCTGGAGTGCTGTGAAATGTTGTCCTCTGGCTGTGATGTGCTGTTACACACACGCACTCGCAGCAGCTGTGGTCACCTGTACAGGATCAAGCCAGTTAAAAATTATAGCATGGAGTGGGGTTGAGGGAAACTTCCAAGGCTCCACTTCTAGCTGAGAAGCTACTGGGAGCTGATGGCTACTGGAGGAGGGAGGGTCTCCATTCTTTATGAATGTGGTCCTTGGTAGGTTCCCCATGTCCCAGTGGATGAACCCATGCCTGTGCTTCAGATGTAAGCATCAACAGTGGACTCTGCRGGCTTATGTATATGCATAATATGTAAAGAGGGCATGAAGTTGAGGAGGGAGATGTTCTGGGGGGCATCCAACAAGAGTTGGAGGGAAGGAGAAGGGGATGAAAGAAATCAAGATACATTGTATATGTGTATGAAATATTCAAAGAAATGAAACAACCATCCATGCAATAAAGTGTTGGTGATATAAATTAGCATCAGGGAATGCTAAGTACATAATGAATAATGTGAATCATTCTCAATAATATCCACAGGTCTTGGTACTATGACAGTGAAATACTGTAGGAAAATCTCATTAAGTCATTCTTACTGAGTTGGATTATTAAGGTAATAAGAAATAAATGAGGCTTTAAAATTCCTGAATCCCCTTTCAGTAACCACATTGGTATCCTCATTGTTACAAATTAACTGTTAACACTGCTCATGATAAGAACACCCTATCTCACTGAAGCTGGGCTTTAGATAAGTGTATCAATAAACCAATCTCATTCTCATTCTTAACACTAACTTCTAGATATAGATATGGATACTTAGACTACTGAATGTTCGTTCGTGATTGGGATAGCTACATCACACACCCTCTTCTCAAGGCCCAGGGATCATGGAGGAAGAGGGGACATAAAGCTTTGTAAGAGTCAGAGGTGGAGGATCACAAAAATATTGTGTCTTCTGGACACAGCAGGGCGGGTGCCCATGAGAAGTTACAGTGCTTGTGACAGATCCCACAAGAGTCGTGTAAGCATAAGTAGTACCACATTCTATGTGGAGAGGAGGAGTGAGCGTGGAGCTCCACTCCTAGTGAAGGAGATGTGTGTAGAGGATTACCCAGTGGCTGAGAGAGAATCAATCTTCTTTCAAGGTGTGGCTCCTGGTGGATNGGCTTATGTATATGCATAATATGTAAAGAGGGCATGAAGTTGAGGAGGGAGATGTTCTGGGGGGCATCCAACAAGAGTTGGAGGGAAGGAGAAGGGGATGAAAGAAATCAAGATACATTGTATATGTGTATGAAATATTCAAAGAAATGAAACAACCATCCATGCAATAAAGTGTTGGTGATATAAATTAGCATCAGGGAATGCTAAGTACATAATGAATAATGTGAATCATTCTCAATAATATCCACAGGTCTTGGTACTATGACAGTGAAATACTGTAGGAAAATCTCATTAAGTCATTCTTACTGAGTTGGATTATTAAGGTAATAAGAAATAAATGAGGCTTTAAAATTCCTGAATCCCCTTTCAGTAACCACATTGGTATCCTCATTGTTACAAATTAACTGTTAACACTGCTCATGATAAGAACACCCTATCTCACTGAAGCTGGGCTTTAGATAAGTGTATCAATAAACCAATCTCATTCTCATTCTTAACACTAACTTCTAGATATAGATATGGATACTTAGACTACTGAATGTTCGTTCGTGATTGGGATAGCTACATCACACACCCTCTTCTCAAGGCCCAGGGATCATGGAGGAAGAGGGGACATAAAGCTTTGTAAGAGTCAGAGGTGGAGGATCACAAAAATATTGTGTCTTCTGGACACAGCAGGGCGGGTGCCCATGAGAAGTTACAGTGCTTGTGACAGATCCCACAAGAGTCGTGTAAGCATAAGTAGTACCACATTCTATGTGGAGAGGAGGAGTGRGCGTGGAGCTCCACTCCTAGTGAAGGAGATGTGTGTAGAGGATTACCCAGTGGCTGAGAGAGAATCAATCTTCTTTCAAGGTGTGGCTCCTGGTGGATYGACCTCCCTCGAGTGAAGACCATATATCCAAGAGTGTATGGGCAGTGTAAAATATATGTGATATATTTTTTTCTCTTTTTAAGGCACTAAGTAGGGTGTGTAGGGAAATGGGGACTGGGCCTAGGAAGAAGAAAGTGAGAAGTGGTTAAGATCAAATTGAATTGTACAAAATTCTCAACTAGAAATGAGAAACAAATCTGGTTACTTCAATGCATTAATCATAAATTTTAAAACAGAGAGGCAAATCATTTTTGCATTAATAGTAAGTTTTGCAAAGATATTTATTTGTGTCTTAAATTGGTGTTTACAAAAATAAAACTATTTCATGTAGCATAGTTCTTTGATTTGGTTCATTTACTATTTTAAAATTTATCACTTAAAGTCCCTAAATGTTTTGTTTGATTTTTATAGTGAGCCTATCTTGACAATGTGATCTGGATCTGTCTCTTTTTACTGTATCACTCTGCAAACTAGACATGTGTCTCTATGCAGGCTAACTGGGAGAGATGTCAGTAAAGACAGTATATGACCTGACAGAARCACTGCAGGCTGATGCATTCTAGAATTCTGTGCATTCATGAGGGTCTGTAGGAAAAGAGAAAGTGAAATTTGGTGGAGACCCAGCGAAAATTATACAGCATCTATCTGAAAGCTTGCACACTCTAGCAGATCATGCTTGAGTGTGACCGCAGCTTTTGATGGCACTTTCTTTGATGGATTTTAGAAGAAACTGAGGATATTGTACTTTTTATTCCAGTAGACAACAGTAACCATGTCTGATTTTTCTGGAATCATCCTTGCTTATAGATGACTACATTGGAAATTGAGTAGGTCTGAGAAGTAAACATAGTTGCAGTATGTAAATGTGGGCATATAAAAACTAGTGGTGTTTTTGTGAGCTAACAATAAACTTGAAGAAAAAGAACTGTAGAAAACAACCCCATTTACAGCAATTCACATACATGCATGAACCTGTACACGGGCCTAGAAAATTTCRGATCAGGCAGGCTGAGACTGATCAAATGGCCCAAGCACTTTACATCTGATCTTCATAGCAAGAATCTCACTGGGCCTGTCACAGCATGTCCAATATCATAACTCACTGGTCACACATCTTCAACACAACTCAATTTTATTAACATATCCTATTAGAAGAAAACTAAGCTATTATATAACCTATATATAATAATTATAGAAGTGGCCACTCTCCAATACATGTAAGTACCATAGTAGGAATACTTCAGAGGAAAGTCTTTGTTATAGTTTTTTTCTGATGACCTAATAAAACATGGATCAAAAGTAACTGGGTGAAATTGGCTTATACTTCTAGTTCATAGTCCATTACAGAGGGAAGGTAGAGCAGGAACTCAAGGAATCTGATGGCAGGAACCAGGGAGGAGGGTTGTTTGCTGGTTYACTTTCTGCCTTGTTCATACTCTTCTAGCTTTCTTACACAGCCTAGGACTACCTGCCTAGGGAATGGTATCTCCCACAATGATGTAGGCCCCATAACATCAATTAAAATCAAGACAATCCTACACAGACATGCTCACAGGTGAACATATTCCCAGCAAGTCCTCAGTCAAAGCTTTCCTCTCAGATGACTCTAGGCTGTCAAGTTAATAAAGCTAACTAGGACAAGGCCCCAATTTTGTGGGAAAATGACAGGAATTCTACAAGGAAAGAWGCAGGAAAGGAAAAATGCAGTGAGAAGAATGAATCACTGCATGAAGAGAAGCTGGAATGTGAATAAGAAACAATAGCCATAATGGTATTATGCATAAGTAATTCAAAGTACATTCTGCTTTTATGTTCTAGTAATGCTGAATACACAGTTGCCCACCACACATGGGAAAAGGTATTTCTGTAAGATAACACTGATAGAAAGGATCATTTGGAATTAATCCCATTCTAAATCTAATTTAATCTATATTGAAAAAATTATATATTATTGGAGATTCTACAAATCTATTTTCCCTTATATTATAAAATTAACCTAACATAAATGAATTTCAATCTTTTAAAATAGCCATTTAACAGGAAATACATCATTTAATCTTATCTTACAACATGGGGGAAGAGCTAAAATAACCAGATCTGAAAGAATCTATTGTTATATCGCAACAGAATGGAGAAAAGGCATTTCTGATAATTTTTTTAAAAACTCCGAGGTCAGAAGAGGACATAGGTCCCAACACCAGGAGCAACTGGGACAGAAGGGCCMATACAAGCAGGAAGTCCACCAGACCAGTGGCTCAGGTTCCTTCCAGTCTGTCTGGGCCGGTGCCCTGAGCAGACCTTGGGTATAAACTACACAGCCAGCCCCACAACACCRAGAGGAATCTCCACTCCCAGGCACTTTTACACACYCAGGATCACAGAATCCTAAGATCCCAGGAGCTTGGTCACATCAGGATCTCAGGGTCCCAGAGCCAGCTTGACTCCCAGGAGCTTGGACACACACAGAATATCAGTATCACAGGATCCCAGAATCACAGAATTACAGAGACAGATTGACTCTGAGGTGTACTGATTCAACCAGGATAACAAGAAGATTAGGCTCCAGTCAGATATAGCGAGGGCAGGGAGCACCAGAGAAAACCAGATGGTGGGAGGCAAGTATAAGAACATAAGCAACAGAAGCCAAGTTTACTTGACATCATCAGAACCCAATTCTTCCACTGTAGCAAGTCCTGGATACACCAGCACACTGGAAAAACAAGATTCAGATCTAAAAATCACTTCTCATGATGATAATAGAGGACTTTAGGAAGGCATAAATAACTCCCTTAAAGAAATATAGGAGAACGCAAGTAAACAGCTAGAAGCCCTTAGAGAGGAAACACAAAAATCCCTTAAAGTATTACAGGAAAATTCAATCRAACAGGCGAAGGAAATGAACAAAACCATACAGGATTTAAAAACAGAACTAGAAACAATAAAGAAATCAGAAAGGGAGACAACCCTGGATCTAGAAAACCTAGGAAAGAGATCAGGAGTCCTAGATGCAAGCATCATGAACAGAATACAAGAGATRGAAGAGAGGATCTCAGGTGCAGAAGATACCATAGAAAACATTGACGCAACAGTCAAAGAAAACACAAAAAGCAAAAAGCTCCTAACCCAAAACATCCAGGAAATGCAGGGCACAATGAGAAGACCAACCCTAAGGATAGCAGGTATAGAAGAGAGTGAAGGTTCCAAACTTAAAGGGCCAGTATATATCTTCAACAAAATTATAGAAGATTACTTTCCTAACCTAAAGAAAGAGATGCCCATGAACATATAAGAAGCATACAGAACTCCAAATAGACTGGACCCAAAATATAATTCCTCCTGTCACTTAATAATCAAAATACCAAATGCACTAAACAAACAATATTAAAAGCAGCAAGGAAAARGGGGTTAAGTAATACATAAAGGCAGGCATATCAGAACTACACCAGACTTCTCACCAGAAGCTATGAAAGCTGGATGATACTGGGCAGAYSTCATACAGACCCTAAGAGAACACAGATGCCAGCCYAGGCTGCTATACCCAGCAAARCTCTCAATTACCACAGAAGGAGAAAACAAGATATTCCATGACAAAGATAATGAGTTTACACAATATCTTTCCACAAATCCAGCCCTACAAAGGATAATAKATGGAAAACACTAACACAAGGAGGGAAACTACACCCTAGAAAAAGCAAGAAAGTAATCTTTCAACAAACCCACACAAAAATAATTCCACTTCTAACAACAAAAATAACAGAAAGTAACAAACACATTTTCTTAATATCTCTTAATAAGAAAATCACTATTACCAACATATCCTAATTGATTGAAATTTAAAAATATGAGAAATTAGAAATTTGTTGACTGTCACCCAGCGGTCTCTCTAGTTTGGTAATTGGAGAGATATGTCCAATATTGTACAATCCATATACACTTTCTGCTTGTTTGTACATGACAGTATCTTGCTGTGTACCACATAATGGTATTGAAATCATGCTTCTCCTTTCTCAGCCTCTCTATAAGTAGGATTATTTATTTGATGTTTTTAACTATACTATTGTTTTCAGAACAATTTATATATTTCACAATTATTTAAACGGACAAAAGAAGTGTAGACAATTAATTTGGGAGGGGGCTTGTAAGAGAACAACAAAGNAAGAACAACATGTAATTGTGGCTGGCTTACTACTTCAGAGGTTCCGTCCATTATAATCTAGGTGGGAACATAGCAGCATCCAGGCAGGTATGATGCAGGAGATGCTGAGAGTTCTACATCTTTATCTAAAGACTGCTAGCAGAATACTGACTTCCAGGCAGCTAGAATGAGGATTTTAAWGCCCACACCCACAGTGACATGCTTATTCCAACAAGCCACACCTCCAAATACTGCCACTCCCTGTACCATACATATTCAAACCAMGGCATATGCATAAATGTATATGAAGATTTATTAGAAGGGCTTACAAGCCATGTTCCAGCTAGTCCAATAAAGACTACCTAACAACAGAAGGTCCAAGAATCCAGTAGGTGTTCAGTCCATGAGGCTACATGTCTTCACTATGAGCATAATCCCAAAGAAGTAGGATTTATAATGTCATCAAAGGAATGGACTTGCARGGGAGAGCTAGCCAACAAAGAGAGCAGTTGTTCATGTTCCATGTTCTGTATATAGGTTGCCAGCTGAAGTTGTGAAGTTGTGGCCCAGATTAAAGGCAAAACTTCCTGTGTCAAAAGATCTGGATGAAAAGTATATCATTCCACCTAAAAAGATCCAAAGTCAAAATGGGTCTTCCCACCTCAAATGATTTAATTAAGAAAAAAGTCCATCACACGTGTACCTAGCCACTTAGGCTTTAGAGAATTCCTGAAGTAGTCACATTGACMCCAAGAACAGCTATCACAAGTCCAAACCCTGTCAACTCCACACACAATCATATCTTCTTATTCCATGCTTAGTTTCCAAATGAAACAACAACCAGGTGATAACTATACCTAATATATGTTCCTTGAGGAACATTCCTTTAATTTCTCAAATTTAAGCTATGTCTTAGTCAGGGTTTCTATTTCTGTGCAAACATCATGACCAAGAAGCAAGTTGGGGAGGAAAGGGTTTATTGAGCTTACACTTCCACACTGCTGTTCATCACTAAAGGAAGTCAGGACTGGAACTCAAGCAGGTCAGGAAGCAGGAGCTGATGCAGAGGCCATGGAGGCATTTTTCTTACTGGCTTGCTTCTCCTGGCTTGTTCAGCCTGCTCTCTTGAACCCAAGAATACCAGCCCAGAGATGGCACCATCCACAAGGGGCCCTTCCCCCCTTGACCACTAATTGAGAAAATGCCCCACAGATGGATCTCATG
>BDUI01006957.1:10229-23437 GCA_002335545.1 Apodemus speciosus
CTGGAGGAAATGGACAATTTCCTAGACAGATACGAAATACCAAAATTAAATCAGGATCAAATAGATCATCATCTGTTGATTCTTAATGGAAGCCTGTCATGAGAGCATCTCCACACTTGTGGTTTCAGAGCTTTTAATTGGTCCTTGAGCTTCTGTGTTGACTTCCTTTCCAGTGATTACTTCCTGTCTTTGATAGTAGTTTTGGCTGTTGATTTGACCTGGATGCTCTCACACAGTGGTGTTCAACCTATTTCCTTCCTTATTTGATGACTACTTTGCATATTTCCTTACAAGCCAACCCAGATGCCCATGATTTATAAACCAGGCCTTTGCAGTGAGATCTGAAGTGCCTCAGACCAGAATGGCCATCAAGATGGAGTTACAGACTCAAGTCTTCATATTTGTGTTGCTCTGGTTGTATGGTGAGACATTTAAAAGTGTTATATTATCATTAAAGTAATTCATTTGTAGAGAAATAGAAGTTTCCTATAGGAAGCCAATAGTATGTGGACAATGGCATTAGAAAAGACTGTTTGGATTCTAAGATTTGTATCATGAAGTCTTTGTCTGTATAAGTGTATACTCTATCTATTTCTGATTGCAGGTGTTGATGGAGACATTGTGATGACCCAGTCTCAAAATTCCATGTCCATGTCAGTAGGAGACAGGGTCACCATGAACTGCAAGGCCAGTCAGAATGTGTATAGTAATGTAGCCTGGTACCAACAGAAGCCAGGCCATTCTCCTAAAYTGCTTATCGCAGGGGCATCCAACYGGTACACTGGGGTCCCTGATCGCTTCACAGGCAGTGGATCTGGAACAGATTTCACTCTCACCATCAGCAATGTGCAGGCTGAAGACATGGCAGTATATTACTGTCATCAGTATAGCAGCTCTCCTCCCACAGTGCTTCAGCCTCCTACACAAACCTCCTCCGAGATTCTGACCAGCTGCCTGCACCACACATCCCCAGATCTACACACTTCCCCTTCTGCCTGCAGGTGCTATGCCTAATTGTTGCAAAGTTTGGTAGAAAATTAATGAACAGATCCTTTTAATTGGAAGGTCCTTATCGCAAAAAGGATGCAAAGACATTTGTATCTTTTTTTTTTTTTAATTTCTCATGCTTAGATTCTGTGAATTGAAAATGACAAATTTATTATCTTATATTCTGGCATGTAAAGTTGCAATGTGACTCTCCATGAGGTAAATCAAGAGCCTGTCAGGCTATATTTCCACTGGAAGATACAGAAATGTTCCTGCCTTAGCTTAGCTTTAGATGTCTCCCTCACTTTTGGATTCCTGGCAGTTTTCCTCAAGTTGTCCTTTTGGTTAACTTTATTCATTTGCATATAATATTGAGTTTCATAAAGCAAATATATAAAAACTATTTTATGTATTTTGACAATCTTCATTCCTCTTGTTTCTTCTTTCTGTCCCCAACTTCCCCTCCTACTGACATACTTCCAATCCCTAGTGTTCTACTTATTTCCATTTGACATACACATGTGCCCACTCACATGCACGCGCGCGCGCACACACACACACACAAACACACACACACACACACACACACATGCACACACAAGTTTTTATGAATCTGTAAAAATCTATGATATAAAAATGAAGGACAACATGAAGTTTGAATTGTTAAACAACATATTTGAGCTATGCTTCCTATTCCTAGGCCACATCTCCATCTGCTATTTTCTCATTTACTTTCCCAATGTGGGGATGGTGATAACTCATTTTATACTATATTCTACTAATTTTAAATATGATTTTGTATCATGGGAAACAAGTTTTTTGTCTTATAATAATTAACAGTGTTTAATATTTGTTGTGGGAAATACTTTGTACTTCAATAAAAACAATGTTAACTAATCTCAAATATATATTAATTAAAAATTAGTTGAAAACTTATTTTGTTCTTGTTATTTGTTTTTGAGAGAAATTATTATGGCCTGTTTAACAGGGAAGTGGATGTTGATTTCACAAAGTTCCAATTACCTCGTCCTAAGCACTATGATCAATTGTATGGGCCATCACACCCAGCCTTGAGCACCATTTAAACACAGAGATAGAACATGTTTACAAATAGTTGTTTGGGAACTCCAGGTTTCTTACATTAATTTGCATGTAAACAGTTCTCCCTAGCTTGCTTCCTGTGCCCAAGTCTATAGTATGAGCACAGATTTATCAGGATTATCTGAGGACTATTACTGGTTTGCATGGTTTGTGCTAAGTATGTTGTTTCTCCACTGTGACAAGGYACTGTGACAAAGAGAGAATCATTTATTTTATCTCAGTTTCAGTCCATGTTAGTCTGGCTTCACTGCTGTGGGTTAATGCTGAAGTTGAATATCATGGAGGAATTATATGGAAGAAGAGTGATATTCACCTCATCATAGGAAACCAGAGAGGGAGAAGGGGCCAAGACGAGCCAGGTTTTTCCTTCCTTCCTTCCTTCCTTCCTCCCTTCCTTCCTTCCTTCCTTCCTTTCTTCCTTTCCTTCCTTCCTTCCTTCCTTCCTTCCTTCCTTCCTTCCTTCCATTTCGTTGCTTTATTTTTTCTTCTCTCTTACATTTTATGCCAACCACAGTTATCCCTCCTGCCACTCCTTCCAGCCCCACTCCCAACTTCCCTGTTCTCCTCCTCCTCTGCTTTTCTTAAAATAAAAACAAAATAGAAACAAAAACAAAACAACAGCAGGCCTCCCAGGGATATCACCTGAACCTGGCACCACAAATTAGAATAATGCTAGGCACCAACCCTCTTATGAAGCTGGATGAGGCAACCCAGTAAGAGTAAAAGAGTCCCAAGAATAGGCAAAACAGTCAGAGTTACTCCTTACCTTCTCTGTTAGCACTCCAACAAAAACATCCAGCTATGTAATACAACCAATTTAAGCTTATCCCTGACTAGTTTACAAATAAATGAGATTCAGACTATGGTTATTTTATTTGCTTTTAACAATTACTGAGGGGTAATCCCTAATATACTTTTCTAACTGCATGCTATAATACCTCCCCACCAATGTACCCCAAATACTTGCTTTCTTCTGGCCATATCTTCTTGGTACATCTTTTCTCATGGTATCCTCTCCTCTCACCTCCTCATTCTTCCTCCTGTCCTGTTTCTCCACCCCAACCATGTAACTCAGAACCTGTTTACTTCTAATCCCTTCAGTTTTAAATCAAGACACAAAGTTTGCACAATAAAGCTTGTAAACATTAGAATTTACTCATAGGCCCAGACTTTTGGGTGTAAAATTTAGCATTATAATAAATAAGAAAGAGACCAAACCCAATAATCCCACTTTTACCTAAATCAAAAGGCTCTTTCACTTATAATAAAAACAATGTAAAATAGGAACATTATGAAAATTATTAGGAAAGTGTTATTTATGTTCAAATTGTCTAGTCTGTTCATATTTGGTAACTCAAAAGAATGTAGTCTATTATATATCCTATCCTGGTAAATTCAGAATTCTCTGTTTAAATCAGTTTCTATCTTAAATTGTACTGTCATCCTAAAAATATCTTCTTAGACCTAGTACATTTTCTTAAATCCTAAATAACTTGTTTATAGTAAGACTATAACTATCAAGTTTTCAAGCAGATAATAGACTTGAGAAGGACTAAATATTACCTGAGAATACAGCAAGCTCAGGGACACAGCTTCCAAAATTACAGAAATGTTTGTGACAGCTGGTCACGTGGAAAATTCCAGTATTCTTATAATGCCAGAGTATTTATCTTCAGCCAACTGGCCCAGAATATTTAATAGACTTTTTTGTGAAGCAGGAGTTTTGAAAGACTTGCTTACCCTGCTTGACAGAGCTTGGAATTCGTCTTTCCTATGTTCATTTGTCCTTTCTAGGTATCATTCTGTCTACAGACAAAGTTTGGCCATTTTCTTTGCCTGGTGGCTAGCTAACCACAAATTGAAGCAACTCCATGTGGAAGTCTTTTGATGCTTATCATCTTCCAGGTCAAATGGGATACTGACAAGAGCTGATATGTCTCAATGTCAAAAAAGCCTTAAATTAATAAATATATTTTAAATGCCTTATTCTGTGAGTCTCTGAGGCTTTTGAAACCCTCTATCTGTTCATAGAATATGTGAACAAGCAAACATTGCCTGTCTTCAGCTACCTGTTTTCTGTACAAAACAGGATATATACAAACTAGTATATGACATGATCATGAGATTGATTGATTAAATATTAATATGCATTACTTAATTATCATAAACAGTTTGTAACATCAGCTATTTAAAAACTAGGACTAAACTTTGTATTTTTGAATGAGTTGCACAGCCACGATATCCATACAAGAGTTGAAACATACATATATTATATTGTAAAAAAATTAATCTTAAATTTTGAAACAATATACAAATATTTATACTAATAAAAACATTAAACCTGTATCAACATATAGAACTCTGTATCAATGTAACAAACTATAACCTCGATTTTGCATCAAAATATAAAGATTTCTGCCAATGTAAGTATATGGCTATAGGGATTTTTTGGTTTATGGATAGATTCAATAATCTAATTGTATTCATCTAATTTCTTAATAATCTTTCTATATTCCCCATTTTTCTTTTCAGCTCCCTTTCCCTTACCTAAGGAAAGAAGAATGATAAAAATGTGAAGGAAAAAGAAAAGAAATCCCTGAATGAAACTTCTGTTTCATTTCCAGAACTTAATTAATTGTAAATTATACCCTAAACTGACAACATATCTGTAATTCATAAAATGACCCAAATCAACCACCCCAACTGGGATGACAGCCTTCTTATAATTGCTCCCTGTTGATTTGGGGGTGCACATTTCCTTTTTCTGTGCACCCAAAATTAGAAAAAAATGCCTAAGTCAAAAGAAAGCTTGCTGTCTTCAATTGTTGTCCAGGCTTTTATGTAAACTATGTAAAGTCTTTACTAGATCAGGTTGAAAGGCTAGATCAGCTGAGATCATCTGCGATTAGCATTCCTGGGATTAGCAGTCTTTTCTGAAGATGTTCTGGAAGCAAGTCTCTGGGAAAAGCATCAGTTTGAGACAGAACTGATCATGGATCAGGTCTTTGCATTTCAGCATCCTTGAGGGTGAATTCTGTCAGAGCTGCCTTCCTAGTCTCCCATTCTGCAATTGATAAACCATACAAGCAATGCATAGTTTTGTAAAAACATTTGTATGAAATGTGCAGGATGCAGAGATTAATTGAAGATGATTTTCTTCTCTTTGTTGGAGTGAATGAAAGACTTCTATATTTCTTATAAGGTGGTTTGGATTATGTGCCAGAGTGTAATATCATTTTATCTAAACTCTTTAAAAGAGTTGTATGAAAAGTTTTGAGGATTTTGTAGTCAACAAGATCTATTGGTTGTGTAAAACACATTATATTTTTTTATGTCTCGGCCAGTCTCAGAACTTTTTTTTTTAAGTAGCTGGATCAGCACATGCCTGACCTATCTTGTTGATATTGTCGTTCTACCTCTCTTTACCTGTAGCCAAGATCTTTAGGGGATCTTCACAGTCAAATCTTATTTTTAATAATTTGGATGGAAGATATAAGCTTTTCTGTTCCTGTTAGAACAAATGTAAAATATCCTCATCAACATAACATCTCTTTTTTTTCATTTTTCAGTTAGTGAGACAAATATTTGTCTCAGTAACTCTTAAAAAATTAAAGTCAATAAAGCATATTTTAAACCATTGATAGGAGCTATCATATTCTCCTTTTATTCTATGAGAATTTCCTTCAAAGCCCTGTTAGGTGTTTTGATAATGGCTTGACCTGCAAGACTGTGAGCTATATTTGGATTAGGCTTCAACCCATAATGTCCATAAAATTGTTGCATTTTAAAGAAAATGTGTGTCTGAGCATCATGATTTTTAATATGTAAAGGCATCTCCAAGATAGCCATCATTTTGAATAAATGTGCAGTCTTAGAAGCATCCTACTCAGAACTCAGTTCAGATGTCCTTTTTTACTTTGAACATATATAAATTGTATGATGTACTACCATGTGTACACATGTTAATTCTCTAAACTCTATAAAATGAATCACACATTCCATTATATGGTATTGCTTTAAGTTAGCAACAATAAGTAGAATCTGTGTCCCTAATTCAATATATTATATCTCTATGGGCTTCCATTCTAATTTCTTAAGCTCCTGTAGAAACTTTATGTCTAGAACTATGGTTTTAGATATCATTATATGCTCCAGACTAGATTCTTCTAAGGATTCCAAATTTTGATTGAAAGAGTTTTTTAACCTTAGTTTTATGGTCTGTAATCTAGTATTTAATTTCTCAGTCTCATCTTACTCCAAGTCTATCTTATTCCGATTCCTGCCAAAGAGGACATAAAGAACTGTAATAATTGAAAATCCTGTCATTTGTATGCTGATAAATGAAGCTCTCCTGACTGCAGTCAAATCAAGATGCAGAACTCTCACCTCCTTTTTCAGTACTATGTCTGCCTCTATGCTGCCATTGGTTCTGCCATGATGATAATGGACTGAAACTCTGGAAGTAAAGGCCAGCCCCAATTTGTCACTAGCCATCTCGGAAAGGTTGTAAGAAGGCTAGCAGGTGATGAGTTCTTAATTTGTAATAGGTGATTTCTTAATTCCCAAAAATGATTCTATAAGGATCCCTAAAATTCTACTATTAATTATTTGCCCTTTATAATAGGACTGTTATTAAAGCCCTTTCTGATATGAAAACCTTGCCAGTCTGTGTAATGAGTAAATTGATTCTAAGATAGACAGCAGGCACTTACACCTTAGAATACATTTTTTAGAGTTGTAAGACAATCCTCTAAAGATTTTTTTCATTAAACGCAACAATGTTTCCAAGACTCAGATTTAGAAGCTTGCAGGCTCATATTCCCCCTGCTACATGGATTTTGTAACCATTGGATTGCTCACTAGACCTTTCTACCCAAACGTCTGCAAATTGGTAAGTTCCTTCCCCACATTGATTACTATAAATCTCCCCTCATCCCAAGGGAGGGCTTTTGAACTTGTAGCCACTCTGTGGTGATAGTCAATCAATCTTTTCTCTTTCCAAAATCAGTGACCCTTTCCATTTTCAACTATACTTAACATTCGTGGAGATCATTCAGGTTATAATGTCTCCTAATCTATTAGGAGTTGTAGTAACTTAAGTCAAGATTAAATAATTATGTTTCAGTACTTTTCATATCTTGATTGCATGATTTTAAAATTAACTTGACATAAAATATTCTCATTGTTATGCCTGTGTCTATTTGCAGAACAAGTAGTTTGAAAACAAGTTAAAATATTCATTTCATGTTAATTCTCCATATTCTACAAATAGACAATCTTCACACTCCAATAATGACCTCATTTTTCTCTTTTTCTTATTGAATATATTCTTAATTTACATATCAAATCTTATACCCTTTCCTCCTTCCAGAAAAGCCCCAAACTTTTTCTTCCATCTTCCAAACTCCATGTCTCCAAGAATATGCCCCTCTCCAACCCACTCCCACTCAACCCCCCCTTGATTTCCCCATGCTGGGGCATCTATCCAGCCTTCTTAGAACCAAGGGCCTCTCCTCCCACTGGTGCCCAATAAGGCATTATTCTGCCACCCTTTTGGCTGGAACCATGTGTACCCCTTGGTTAATGGCTTTGTCCTTGGGAGCCCTGGGGTGCCTGGTTAGGTGACATGGTCTTTCTTCCCATGGAGCTGCAAACACCTTCAGCTCCTCCAGTCCTCCCTCCAACTCCTCCATTGGGGACCCTGTGCTCAGTCCAACCATTGGTTGCTAGCATCTGCCTCTGTATCTGTAAGGCTCTGGCAGGGCCCCTCCTGAGGTAAACATAATAGGCTCCTTTCTGCATGCACTTCTTGTCATCCATAATAGTGTTGGAATTTGGTGACTGTTTGTAGAATGAATCTCCAGTTAAGACAGTCTCTGGGTGGTATATCCTTCAGTTTCTGCTCTACATGTTGTCTCCATAATTGCTCCTGTGAGTATTTTGTTCCCTTTCTCAGAAAAACCAAAGCATCCCCTCTATGGTCTTTGACCCAGCTATACCATTCCTGGGCATATACCTAGAAAATCCTCTAACATGCAATAAGGACACATGCTCCACTATGTTCATAGCAGCCTTATTTATAGTAGCCATAAGATGGAAAGAACACAGATGTCCTTCAACAGAGGAATGGATACAGAAAATGTGGTATGCACACAAAATGGAATAGTATTCAGCTGTTAAAAAACAATGAATTCATTACATCCTTAAGCAAATGGATGGAACTAGAAAGTGTCATCCTGCGTGAGGTAACCCAATCACAAAATACACACATGGTATGCATTCACTGATAAGTGGATATTAGCCCAAGACCTCATTTTTTAATTGATTTTTGACATTACCTATGAATAAAAATGACCTGTATATAAAAATCACTAGTGTCTGATTTCTTTTTTAAAATAATAAAAGTATGTAAGTAAACTTGGCAAGTTATATAAAATACATGAGATAGGCAGCAATGTATTTTTCAAGTTGAAACTGAATAAGCAAAGACTGAAAGTGAAGCACATTCACCTGACTACATCCCACAGTTTCAATGTATTTGGGATATGGACAGATCACACAGGCAGCAGCAGAGCCTCAGAGGGCACTTACCTACAAGCTGTGCTCCTTATCTTCTGCCCTTGCTGGAAAATTATCTATATTCATACATATTCATAATATTAACATTGGGTTTCTGCAAAACTCACCTGCTATCAATATATTTGATTCTTGAAGCCTGTCATGAGAGAGTCCAGAGAATTGTTTCATAGTTATTTTTTTGTTTTGAATTTATTTGATTTTTAAGATGGGGTGAATTAATTAGTAGCATTCAAATCACAGTGAAGAGTACAGAACATTAGAGAATTATCATGTGTATAAAATATGTCTAAATTTGTTTGTGGCTAGGCATATTCTTCATGTATGATGCTAACAGTTGTATCATAGGAAAGAGGATAACACAGCATGGCATTACATGAATCTAACAATGTCTATAACTGTGAGATGGACCAAATTTCACAACATTGTCCTGGCTAGCTTTGTAATTAATCACAATGTTCTGGTTAGATTAACTTTGCTATGTTCTGAGGAACTCAACTGTATGCTGTTGTCACACACATACACATACACACACAGACTACATCATTTCTTTTTTTTTTAATTTTCTATATTCTTTGTTTACATTCCAAATGATTTTCCCTGTCCTGGTTCCCCCCTCCCCATAAGTCCCACAAGCCCTCGTCCCTCTGACCGTTCTCCAATCAACCCCCTCATTCTTTCTCCTGGTACTCCCCTACATTGCTGGATCAAGCCTTTCCAGGACCAGGGCCCTCTCCTTCCTTCTTCTTGGGAATCATTTGATATGCGAATTGTGTCTTGGGGCTTGGAGCTTCTGGCTAATATCCACTTATCACTGACTGCATTCCATGTGTGTTATTTTGTGATTGGATTACCTCACTTAGGATGATATTTTCCAGTTCCAGCCATTTATCATGAGAATGCATTTTTGTTTGTCTTATAATAATTAGTGTTTGATATTTGTTGAGCAAAAAAAACTTCAATACAAACAATGTTAACTAATCTCAAACATATTTTTATTTAAATTAGTTGAAAATGTATTTTGTTCTTGTTATTCATTTTTGACTTAAGTATCACTGCTTGTAAAACCGGCAAGTGGATTTTTATTTAACAAAATTCCACTTGCAACTTCCTAAAAACCAGGATCAATGGTCTGGGCCACCACAGCCAGCCTTGAGTACCAGTTTAAATAGCAGAGCTGAAACATGGATAGGAGTTCTTTAAGTTAAAAATAGTTGTTTGAGTA
Source organism: Apodemus speciosus (assembly GCA_002335545.1). Taxonomy (NCBI): domain Eukaryota; kingdom Metazoa; phylum Chordata; class Mammalia; order Rodentia; family Muridae; genus Apodemus; species Apodemus speciosus. The sequence goes on from BDUI01006957.1 coordinate 20,119, forward strand.
CTCCAAATATCTGCCATAAATATTCATGTGAGTAGGCCTTCCATAGTTTGCTCCCAGTGACTACAGGATGAGCACAGATATGTCAGGTGTACTTGATGAAAATTTTATTTTGTGTGGACTGTGCTAGTTTGTTGTCTCTTCACAATGACAATATTTATTAGGAAAAAAACTTCTCATCTTCAACAAAATTATAGAAGAAAACTTTCCTAGCCTAAAGTGAGAGATTCCCGTGCACATACAAGAAGCCTACAGAACTCCAAACAGACTGGACAAGAACAGAAATTCCTCCCATTACATAATAATCAAAATACCAAATGAAATAAACAAAGAAAGAATATTAAAAACAGTAAGAGGATAAGGCCAAGTAACAAATAAAGGAAGACCTATCAGAATTGTACAGACTTTTCACCAGAGACCATGAAAGCAAGAAGATCCTGGCCTGATCTCATACAGAGCCTAAGAGAACATAAATGCCAGCCCAGACTACTATACTCAACAAAACTCCCAATCATCATTGATAGAAAAAACAAGATAGTCTATGGTAAAACAAAATTACCACAATATATTTCCACAAATCCAGCACTACATAGGATAATAGATGGAAAATGCTAACATGAGGAGGGAAACTATACCCTAGAAAAAGGAAGAAAGTAATCTTATTTCAACAAACCCCAAAGAAGATAACCACACAAACATAAAATATCATCAAAAATAACAGGAATCAACAATCACTATTTCTTAATATCTCTTAACATCAATGGACTTAATTCCCCAATAAAAAGAGATAGACTAACAGACTGGATACATAAACAGGACTCAGCATTTTGCTGCATACAGGAAATGCACCTCAGTGTCAAAGACAAACACTACCTCAGAGAAAAAGGCTGCGAAACAATTTCCTAAGCAAATGGTCCCAGGAAAGAAGCTATAGTAGCCATTCTAATATCAGGTAAAATTGACTTTCTACCAAAAGTCATCAAAAAAGACAGGGAAGAACACTTCATACTCATCAAAGGAAAAACCTATCAAGAAGAACTCTCAATTCTGAACATTTATGCTCCAAATTCGAGGTCACCCTCATTCATAAAAGAAACTTTACTAAAGCTCACCGCACATGTTGCACCTCGCAAAATAATTGTGGGTGACTTCAACACCCCATTCCCCTCAATGGACTGATCAGGGAAACACAAACTAAACAGAGACACAGTGAAACTAAATGAAGTATTTGACCAAATGGTTTTTAACAGATATTTATAGAATATTTCATCCTAAATCAAAAGAATATACTTTCTTTTCAGCACATTGTACCCTCTGCAAAATTGACCATATGATTGGTCGCAAATCAGACCTCAACATAAGAATAAGAATATAAGAAGATGGATCTAATCCAATGCCTCCTATGAGATCACTATGGAGTAAGAGTGGTCTTCAATAGCAGAGAAAACAATAGAAAGCCCACATACACATAGAAGCTGAACAATGGTACCTTGGTCAAGGAAGAAATAMAGAAAGAAATCAAAGACTTTTTAGAATTTAATGAAATTGAAGGCACAACATACCCAAATTTATGGGGCACAGAGAAAGCAATGGTAAAAGGAAAACTCATAGCTCTGAGTGACTCCAAAAAGAAGCTGATGGGAGTGTACACTAGCAGATTAACAGCACACCTGAAAACTCTAGAACGGAAAGAAACTAATACACCAAAGAAGAGTAGAAGGAAGGAAATCATCAAACCCAGGGGTGAAATCAACCAAGTAGAAACAAAAAGATCTGTGCCAAGAATTAACAAAACCAGGAGCTGGTTCTTTGAGAAAATCAACAAGACAGAAAAGCCCCTAGTCAGACTAACCAGAGGGCACAGAGACCTTATCCAAATTATCAAAATCARAAATGAAAAGGGAGATTTAAGAACAGAAACCATGGAAATTCAAAAAATCATTAGATCCTCCCACAAAAGCCTATACTTAACTCAACTGGAAAATCTGGATGAAATGGACAATTTCCTAGACAGATACCAAATACCAAAGTTAAATCAGGATCAGATTGACCCTCGAAACAGTCCCATAACCCCTAAAGAAATTGAAGTGGTCATTGAATGTCTCCCAACCAAAATAAATAAATAAATAAATAAATAAATAAATAAATAAATAAATAAATAAAATCACAGAACCAGATGGTTTTAGTGCAGAATTTTATCATTCCTTCAAAGAAGACCTAACATCAATATTCTTCAAACTATTCCACAAAATAGAAACAGAAGGAACACTAACCAACCTGTTCTATGAAGCTACAATTATGCTGATACCAAAACTACAAAAAGATCCAACAAAGAGAACTTCAGACCAATTTCCCTTATGGATATTGATGTAAAAATACTCAATAAAATTTTTGCTCATGGAATCCAAGAACATATCAAAATGATCATTCACCATGATCAAGTAGGCTTCATCCCAGGGATGCAGGGATGGTGTAATATATGGAAATCTATCATTGTAATCCACTACATAAACAAACTCAAAGATAAAAACACACGGCCATTTCATTAGATTCTGAAAAGGCATTTGACCTATTACAGCATCTTTCAGGTATGAGTGCAATGTTGCTGTCTTCAGACACACCAGAAGAAGGCATGTGATCTAATTACAGATGATTGTGGGCCACCATGTAGTTGCTAGGAGTTGAACTCAGAACCTTTGGAAGAATAGTCAGTGCTCTTAACTAATGAGCCTTCTCTAGCCCCATAATATTCTCTTGATGGATTCATCTCTTATTGCATAAGAAGTACTCATCTTTATCCTAACTATTTTGGATTTAAAGCCTATTTTGTTAGAAACTAGAATATTTGTACAATTTCCTGACATTGAATTCACTGTATTAAGGTTATTCATTTTATTGTGTGATTGAAAATGGGAGATGAGCAATTGGAAGCTCATAATAAGTCTGTATTGAGCAGCTGGTAATCTGTTGACAGAACTAGAGTTAATGTTACCATATCAGAAGTGTGACAGCATGTTTATATTATATATGGCTTCATAAATTATCAGTTCTAAACATTAGCTAAGGTAAAAAGAAACAAATGTATTTTAGAGGAAATAATTCATATAAATTTAATTATTAAAGTTACTGGTATTTGGTATTTAGCAAATGCACTATTTATAGAAAAAGCCATACACACTTTAAATTTAAATTTTGATCTTAAATCATTAATTCCATATATTTTGTAAAAGGTTCTTTATTATTACTGGTATTCCATAGACAGTATCACATTGCCATTTGGCAGAATTTTAGGCATGTATTTGGGGGTATGCTTTTCTCTTTC
>BDUI01006958.1:22117-32281 GCA_002335545.1 Apodemus speciosus
AATTCAAATATATAAAATATATTAAAAATACTAATATATTTAGTTTTTAAAATCAAAGAATATAAAGTTCTCCCTCCCATTCAGAGACATCTATTTTTAGAACCTCTGGTTTCTAGACCTGAGCAGATTGTTTTTTTAAAAATTTTACTTACTTGAGCTGGAGAGATGGCTCAGTTGTTAAGAGCATTGACTACACTTCCTAAGGTCCTGAGTTCAAATCCCAGCAGTCACATGGCGGCTCACAACCATCTGTAACAAGATCTGACGCTCTCTTCTGGGGTGTCTGAAGATAGCTACAGTATACTCACATATAATAAATAAATCTTTAAAAATTTTTACTTAATTGTGTGTGTATGTGTGTGTATACATATACCTGCATATACATCTGTATACCACATGTATGCACGAGCATGCAGAGTCAGAAAAGACATCAGAGCCTCTAGATCTGGAGTTACAGACAGTTGCAAGCCACTGCGTGGGTGCTGGGAATTGAACCAGGGTCCTCTGGAAGAGCAGCCAATGCTCTTACCCATCAAACCACCCCTCTAGCCCCTCTCACACAGAGTTTAACCCAAGCAGCTACAGACTCTTCATCTTTACTGGGTCTGCTTGCCTTGCTCTCAATAAATGGCCTACACTGGAAAGCAGTCTTCAGCAGCTTGTGTGGATGAGGCTGGGGTGAATAGACCTGGCTTCTGAAGGAAGAAACTGTGGGCTGACTGAGTGCATACCAACATTGCTCCGGCAGCTAGGGGCTAGTAGCCCATTAGTTCAACTGGTTTGCCTTGCCTGGTCCTCGCTGCCTGGCACTGTAGCATCCGTAGGCTTGTACAGAGACCACCTGGGAACCCTCCGGCCCGTTTTGTAGATCACCCCCACAAAATGGCTGCATCTAGCCACTCAAAGTTGGCTTCCAGGAACTGTGGCGTACCATGTAAGAATCATCAGGACGAAGTGAGTTCTGAGTGGGTCTTGAGGCACGGCCATGAATTCGCTAGCTGAGAGAGGATCACAAGGGTATGGCAGTAATGCTGCCTGCCTGCGGACACTCAGAAGCATCCCATACAAACGAGTCCTTGAGGCAGGTGAAGGCCAGACATGGCTTCACCTCTCCCTTTCCTCAAGTTACCACTCTCTGTTATCTGAGGCAGCAGTTAGGTGGAGGAAGAAGGCAAAAAAAAAAAAAAAAAAAAAAAAAAAAAAAAAAAAAAAAAAAAAAAAAGCCAGCTTGCGCGTCGCCAGGAATTCCTGCTGGCCACCTGTCGCCCATTCTGCAGCTGTGCTAGGCGTGGTCCTCCCTCCCTCTGAATTCTTGCCTCCCAGCCCCATCTGAGTCATCAAGACCTAGATGTGGATGTTTGGAAGAAGCAAACATCATGGCTGGTTGAGGGATGTCCGTCTTTCGGGGGACAATTGTAAATGTGCCGTATTATTAACCGCAGAACGTGATTCCCACATAGGGCTGAGTCTCCCATCTGGAGTGTTAAGAGCGTAGCCCTCCCGTCAGGGGGATATAGAACAGGCCCGGGTGTCCTGGGAGAATAATTCCGAGCTTAAAAAAGAGCTAGAGCAGCAGCTTTGGCAGCCGCAGTTCTCAACCACAGTGATCCCTAGCTCCAGAAGGTCTGCGGGTGGGCGGTGCTGCGCTGAGGGATTGTCTCCCAGGAACAACTCAGGGGACAGAGATAAGTCTGAAACAGCAGCTGACAGCCGTGCGGCAGGGGCACCTAGCCACACGCACAGCCCCGCCTTTCCCCGGCAGGTCCACGGCTCTTATCACCCGGTGACAGCCACCACCTCAGGAGAGCCAGTCAGTGGCCTCGAATCATCAAGGAAGCCAACGGCCCATACCCACCAGATCGGGAGGCACATCGTTTATCTCAGACGTTCACAAAAGCAGAGCGAAGCTGTAGGGTCGAAGCCCCAGATAGATGGTATTGGAAACCCCTAGTGGCCAGGGCTGCCCGCCCGCAACCCAGATGAACCGCTGTCTCTCTAGGGCACCAGACTTCCTCTCCATGAACCAAGATGGTGTCATGGGGATTTTCAAGTGTTCTCTATTGATCAGTGTCTGCAGCATTTGACCTTGTTTTAGAAATCGGGTCCTTGTGGATGTAACTCAGTAAACAGGATAGCACCATACAGGAGTAAGGGTGACCTTACACCCAAATGGTAGGCATCCTTAAGAGGAGGAAAAGGGAAGTAGAGACGTGGGAGAACATGACCATGGGATGGTGGGACAGAGCCAGGAGGGACAAGTCAACAAGCCAAGGAGTACCATGCACAGTCACCACCAGTGAAGAGCTGCAAAAAGGTCTCCTGCCCTTGAGCTGGGTATGGTGGCCCATGCCTTTAATCCCAGCACTTGAGAGGCAGAGGCAGGCAGAACTGAGTTCAAGGCCAGCCTGGTCTACATAGTTCCAGAACGACCAGAGCTGTTTAGTGAGACTCCATCTCAGCAAAACAAAACTCTTATGTCCAGGGTCCATGCAGGGAGCAGTGTCCTGCCAACGCTTTGGTCTTGGACTCAGCTTCCAGGATGGAGAGGCAAGTCTCTGGCAGGTGGACCACCTCTCATGGTCCTTTCTACCGGAGCCAGGAAGGAGTGGCCACAGCCAGTGGCTCTGCATCTATTTCAGCCTCTGCTTTAGGTAGGAAGGGTCAAGAGCATCTGGTGCTTTCTGAAACCCGTCTCTGGTGTGGTGGTTCACACCATCCAAATCTGGTTTTGTCTCTTGTTCCTTGGTGACTAGGCTGGCTTTTTGGAACGTTCTCTAAGGTCGTAAACAGAGCGGGGCTTCAAGAGCAGTCGACCCCCTTTCCAGGTGTCCACTGAAATTCTGACTTTTTACGGAAAATACCTGAAATCTAGACCATTGATCAAAAATTCATAAAGAACCTACTTTCAAAAGTGGGGGAATACAACATGAATTTTAAAAGACAAAATGGGGGATACACTGTAAATACAATTACGTAAGAGACCCAGCCTCGCTGCACAGTTCAGAACCAGAGAACCAAAGCTGGCATACCCTCACCTGCATGCAGGCCCAGCTGCTTGGGGAGCGTGATAGACTCGTACTGTGTCAGGCACCTCGACAACAATCTACATTGAAAAAGCCTGTGTTTCAACAGGAAGAAATTGAAAAAAAAAAAACACACCCATCAGTGGAGTGTGTTAGACCACATGACTGTGGCAGATCTACTTTTTTATTATATCAATTAGATGCAAAAGTTGAAAAGATCGCATGGCATTTCTGACCATTTTTTTTAAAACCCAGCAAACATTACCATCTGATGCTTATAAATATGGCTGGGAACAAGACACAGTGTCTTTAGAGTGGCGACGGCGGCTGCGGCTGGGGAGGGAGGAGGAAGATGGCTGTCTTCATTAGCATCAGTTGCTAACCTGACAGACCTGGGAAGAGGGGATCTCAACTACAGAATTGCCTCCGGCTGATTGGGGTCTGTCTGTGAGGCATTCTCTTAACTGAAAGTTGATGTGGGATAGCCCAGCCCACTGTGGGCGGTCCTATTCCCTAGGCAGGTGCGCCTGGACCATATGAGTTCAACAAGCCAGTAAGCCTTCATTCCTTGGTGCTCTCTCCTGCCTGCAAGTTCCTATCTTGAGTTCCACTTGCCTTGGCTTGACAAACTGAAAATTAGCATATAACACAGTCAATAAAAACAACAGTGGAGAGTCCACCAGAGATGCTCTTGACCTGCCTGCCKGAATCGGAAGCTAAAGTGGACGCAGAGCCACTGGCTGTGGCCACTCCTTCCTGGCTACTGTAGAAAGGACCGTGAGAGGTGGTTCACCTGATGGAGATTTGGCGTTCCATCCTTGAGTCCCATGAATCCAAGATCAAGGTGTTGGCAGAACATAGAGGGTGTGAGGGCTTTGTACTCACAGGTAAGCATCATGGAAACCAGGAAAATTAAACACACAGGCTTGACTCTTCAAAGGAAAGAGATGTTTACCTGTTTTCTACCAAAATAGGAGAGGATGTGTTTGCAACCTGGTGACCTGTGCTATCTGTAGGGTCAGGCTTCACTCGGATCCCCCAGACTATTGGGTTTGTCTATCTCAAACTCTTTCCTCTAGATCATGAAGGAAGCGTCTCCATCAATTCTTATGAGAGACGAGGCTTGTACTTTGCGACAGCAGAGGTGCCTTCTGTGTTAGACCAATCCTGATTCTTACAATATGTTAACTCAGTCACTCTCCTTAGACCTGTGCCTTTAACATTGTTTCAACAGATGCCATTTTTATAAACAATGCTATACATACTCTGTAAAGACTTTTGGATCCTGTACACAGGACCGAGTTCATTGTCATCGGGAAATATTTTCCCCAAATTGCTCTGTGCTTAAATATGCTTAAAAGAAACTGCCTTGTATCAGACTCTAGAAGTTTGAACCAGCACCAGCTAAACAAGTCATACTGGATGGGATTTTCTTTTCTCAGCTCCTGTGAATGGTTTCTCTGTGGGCCATAAGCAATTGAAGGGCCTCTCCTCCACAGCTGGCACCAAACACAAGAGGCTCGAGAAGGTAAGACAAGATTTATTTAAATAGAAGCAGAGTGCAGGAATCCGGGCCTCTCGCTCAAGGCGTAACAACTGTGCGTGAGAGAATGGAATTAATACCAGTCCTTTTCAGTCTTTTGAGACAGTGTTTTGTACATTTATTGAGATGTTTGTTAAAATCCAAAGGAATAAAATATCCAGAGTGACAGCTTCTGCAACTTTATACTCGCAGGAACTAATAATGTCAAGGGGAACCAAGAAAGGGGAAAGAAAAATYTGTCAGTTATTTTGCAAGGTGGAATACAGCAACTTATTGCTTGAAACCTTTTAGGAAGAGAAGAGGGATAGATAGATAGATAGATAGATAGATAAATAGATAGATAGATAGATAGATAGATAGTGGATGGATAGATAGATAATGGATGGATAGATGATAGATAGATAGATAGATAGATAGATAGATAGATAGATAGATAGATAGATAGATAGATAGATAGATAGATAGATAGATAATAGATTAGATAGGTGGGTGGATGGATAGATAGGTAGATAGATAGGTAGATAGACAGATAGGTAGATAGACAGATAGGTAGATAGATGGAAATTTTTCTGTCAGGCACATCTTGACAGGTCATATAGCAAGGTGGGCTAAATGGACTCCAAGACCACTCTTATCCTCCTAGCTATCACCTAGCCATGCATTTGAGGCTTGCACTCCCGTGTGTTCTGATTGAAACTTAGAGCCCTCTCAGTGCAAACTGCCCACCATGGTCAGGATGAGCCAGAGCAACAGTGTCTAATACAACATCTGATTCCAAGGAACACGGGGGTGGGGGGTGGGAGGGGGCTCTGCTTGCCTCCGCTTGAGCTGGGACTCACTACCCTAGAGCCTAGTTTTATTCTAGCTTGTCCCCTTGTATGTGTGCATTGTTTGCTTTTCCTCACAGCAGGGTCGGTCCCTTTATGAGGAAAAATTAAAACAAGCCCAATTCATAGTACAGGAACAGTTGCATTAGGATACAAAGCACATAACTCAGTACTGGTCAAATTTCCTAAGGTATTGATCATTGCATGGATGTCATTCTAGTCTCCTCATCCAAACAATACTTAAAGGAGTGCTTAACTTTCTTGGTAAGTAAATCACGAGAGAGCAAAATTTAAGCATAGCTTTGGATAAAATACAGAAGGAACTACCTTATAAGCATTTAGCATATATTATTTACCCAACAAATCTGTCATCAATCCTCTCAACTTATAAACTTCCAACGTACTCTCAATTACTTACAAGAAATGTTGGGGCCATGTCAATTGGGCACGCTCTTATCTGCCTATCACAGCTAAGGCTCTGGCTCCACTCTTGAAGTTGCTTTCTGGAGACTCAGGTCAAATATATAAGAAATATATTAGAATAGAGGCCGCTTCTGGGGAGGGGGGAGGAAATCAGTTTTCATTAGCATCAGCTGTCATCCTGACAGACCTGGGAAGAGGGACCCTCAACTGAAAAACTGCCCCCTGTGGTGTATCTGTGAGGCATTATTTGCTAGTTGATGGAGGGCCCAGTCCACTGTGGGCGTTACTATTCCCTAGGCAGGTGGGCCTGCACCATATGAGCGCAGCGAGCCAGTAAGCCTCCGTTCCTTTGTGCTCTCTCCTGCCTTCAAGTTCCTGTCTTGAGTTCCTCCTGTCTTGGCTCCCTCCTAGTGGACTGTAATGCGTACGATGGCATCATTTCTTCCCTGAGTCTCTCTTGGCCGGCGTTTTATCCTAGCCACAGTGATGTAAATACTGAGGACAGTGTCAAAGGACACATCTTCAGAATTCCATTTCTTTATTAAGATGCATTAAAAACAACAGAAAAAAAAACAAAGACCTTCGGCATATAAAAGGTGTGTGTGTCACATTTGAAGAAACACACTTGAAACAAAATGCACATTGAACAAATCCCAACAAGAGTTGGGGATGGGGAATCAGGGAGCCCAATCAGGGAGCCCTCGAATGACCAGCAGGCCTGGAGGAAGAAGCCAGGTTCGGGCTTGGGATGGAAGCTGGGGTCCTGGTTTGGAGTTATTTTTGCATTCCAACCTGGAGTCAACACCATAGAGCCTCACATGGTGAGGAGTGAGGGTCTCATACTAAGTCCCGCCCAGCACCAAGCTTCAAAGGGAACACAGTCCCCTCGGATCGTACTCCACCCCTTGATTCCTGGGCCTCCAGAGGGCAACCACAGCTTTCTCTCTCACCACACACTGGGAAAGACACACTCATCTGCAGCAGAGGTACCTATCGTGGCATAGCCGCAGGAGATGCTGGTGGACTTGAAAATGTCCTGGTGCCGTGTGCCATCCATGCGTTTATGGTGACCCTGGCACGAAGAGGCCTAAATTTCCCCCTTCCTCGGCCACTGTGCACTGTATGGCTGACTTGGAGATTCAGGAAAGGTCTTCCATTCTCCCCAATGGGTTCTGACGAAAACAGGTTTTTAAAAAAGCAGGTACAACTCGAAGATGCTGGAGAGGACCCAAGCAGGGTCTGGAAGGGTCCCTCACCATGGTATGGTGAGCGCTTGTGCTCAGGGTTATCTATCCATTCTACCAGATGGACTTGAGTTTTTATTTTATTTTTTTAAACTTCGGCAGACTTACTCGGTCGTGTTTAAATCGGGGATTGGACTTGTTTTGTTTTTGTTTTTTTTAATCTGTTCCGCATGAGCAAACTGGTTGGGCCAGTAAGAACATATATACAACACCCCCTCCCCCCAAAATTCTAACTTGGCTCTCAGTCGTTGGAGAACACAGCACTACGGGTAGGTAATGTAAATAACATTTCTTCTTTGTTAAAAAAAAAATAAAAAGATGTTATTACGCTTAGTCATCTAAATTTTGTGTTTGTGTGTGTACCTGTGTGTACGTGTGTGTGCTCGTGTGTGTGTGTGTGTGTGTGTGTGTGTGTGTGTGTGTGTTCGTGTGTGGATATGTGCACACCGGGCACACACGGTGGGCAGCAGACAACTAGGGGGAGTTGGTCCTTGCCTTCTGCCACGTGGGCCCTGGACATAGACCTTAGGTCTTGGGCTTGGCAACACCTCAACATCGAGGTCCGTCACAGATTAGCCACATGCCCAGAGCCCTTGCGGCCAACTTGTTTTCAAACGTCTTGGGGAGTTTTTACCCAAGAGAGTTAATATTTGCTGAGTTCCCTCCCGCAGGCAGAAATACTATCGGACAAAGAACAGTCAATATTTATTAGCCATCACTGTGTGCACAGCCTCCAACCAAGTGCCTCGGAAGATACGAAGAGCAGCGGGTGGCCTCTGTTGATAAAAATGCTGGCTGTGGAGGGGGCATGTTGAATTCCAACCCCAAGCAGCAATTATTTGCCACTGTCACTGCCCTCTGGCAGCTCGATATATTGGAAAGGATTGAGCCGGCGGTGTGTTTATTTCACGCATGCGCAGTGGGTTAAAGGGAAAGCCTAGTGCTCCGCAGCCTTGGGACTCGCGTATCACTTCATCTGGCAGAGGCAAAGGTGGCTTCGAGCAGAAGCGGAAGTGGAAACAAAAGCGGCGTGATGGCTAAGAAAAGAAAAGTGACAAGAAATGCCACCAAGGCGTGGGGCATAGGACAATCCAGGGTGCTAAGATGCTAAACTAGGTGCTGGAAGAGACCCAGGCTGGAAGCATCCAGCTCGAGGACTATCTGTAGACAGCAGTTAGGGCCTCGGTCTCTCGCCTTTGTCTAGAGGGGAAGGGACCGCTCCTACATGCTACCTTGTGCTACCACTAGGGTTGATGAATGGGACTGTCCAAGTTGGGCTTTCTATTCAATTCCATTGACCCCTAGTGTGAGCAGGAATTAGATGTGACTAGTTACGCTATGCATTTGCCATAATGCATTAAAAAAAAAAAAAGGAGTTTTGTATTCCGGAAAATTCCCTTTTTCTTCTCTTTAAAACGATACCAAATTATTCTCTTGTAGTGTCGTTCTATATGTAAATTGTGTTGCTATATATAAAGTATGTTTTGAAAGAAGGCAGAGGAAGAAAAAAGAGGAAGAAGATGACGACCGTGATGATTGATAGGAGAAAGTCAGGACAGATCTTATTGGATGCTAATATCTTAACTTCATATTCACTGAGGACATCACGATACAGAGAGTGACACAGGCGGTTGGGTTTCCATGAAGGGTTTCCTCCCAAGGGGAGACTTATATCCTGCTTGGAGAGAGGTAGAGAAGCAAAAAGCTCTATTTAGCTACTTGGTTGGTGCTGAGGCAAAATACCTGAAACAATGTATAAGATGAAGGATTTCCTGGGCTGGAAGTTTCAGAAAGCATCTAGACTACATATACTCAGGCAAAACATAATGGTGGTAGGGTGTGTGTAGAGCCAGGTGGTGAATGGGAGACCAGTGTGCTACTGTTACTCATTGTGGTTATGGCTATCTTGTTCAGCAAATTCCACAGGCTCTTAACACTGGGGACAGTTGGGTTTGCCCCACTGTTGCCAGTCAAAGCTCACACTTTGTGCCACAGGGACTTCCTTCCCCAGGCAGAGCTTTGGTCCGGGTTGTCTTTGAGTTTCTCTCTCCCCTGAGCCTCTTCTACTGGGGGAGGGTGGGGCTTCTCCCTCCCCACCTCCCTGGTGCCTCTCAAGACAGAGAGTAGCCTTTGCAGGGGTACAGCATGCAGAATAAATAAGCTTCGGTGATAAACATTGACATCCTGGTCCAAAGCAAATCCATCAGAAGCGTGTGTGCCCCAGCTCTGGGCTGGAAGGACAGATGTCAGTTATTGGTGATTGCCTGGCTCTGAGCAGCCATGGGGCTCCTGGGGGATTAGAAAATTGTCTCCGAGGCCATGCAATTGCTGGCTGAGCTGGCTGGACAGACCTGGGAAAAGCAGCAACAAGCAGTCTCCTGGGCCAGCTGTCTCTGCTGCTGGGAGGGCTATTTAGATTATAATCAACTGATACTCTCGTGTGCCCATGGCAAACAACACAGCCATAAAGCAGAAGGGCTGATAGGTAACTCGTGGGTCATAAGGAGGCTTCTGAGTGATAAGGACTGGGGAGCGTGAGGAGCCAGGGGTGCCCACCCTTCCTGAACTGGCATGCCTTCACAGTAGCCAACACAAAAAGATCTCCAGACTGTTGTAGAAATCATCTAAAGTCACTGACAGGGACTCGCAGCCTAGCAGAAGTGGAACCAGAAGGGATTTGAGGTGTCTTCTCCAAAATATAATTTATAGCTGGGCAGTGGTGGCGCATGCCTCTAATCCCAGCACTCAGGAGGCAGAGGCAGGTGGATCTCTGAGTTTGAGGCCAGCCTGGTCTCTACAGAGTGAGTTCCAGGACAGCCAGGGCTGTTACACAGAGAAATCCTATCTTGAATAACATTATATATACATATATATATATATATATGTATATATATATGTGTGTGTGTGCATATGTATATATATGAATGTGTGTATGTGTATATATATGTGCAAGTGTATGTGCATGTGCATATATACATGTATATGTATGTGTATTTATATGTGTGTGCGTGTGTGTATGTGTATGTATATTATATGCATATCATATGCATATTATGTGCAAATTATATGCATATTATATGTATATGTATATGTATATGTATATG
>BDUI01006959.1:21639-34228 GCA_002335545.1 Apodemus speciosus
GAAATTGATGTAATGGCTAATGTAATGGTATTAAGGCAGAAAGCCTTTTAGTAGTGATTAGGCCACAGGGGAGGCTTCTTTCCTGAATGGATTAAATCCTGTGGAAAAACAAGCTTTACATAATTGTCAGTTCTTGTCTTCTGCTGTGTGAGGACCTGGGTCTCTCCAGGGGATACAGCAGTAGGATACCATCTTGGAAGCAGAGGAGCCACAATCAACATCTTGATCTTAAACTTACCAGTCTCCCTATTAAGTACCAGATTCCAGGTATTCTGTCCTGACAGGAAACAGATACTGCAACGTAAGCCTTGGGGCTATGGACACACCTGTACAGGCTGAGAAGGAAAGAGCCATGGCATTATAAAATCTTTCTTCTTAGCTCAAATAATACTTCAGAGCATAAAAACTATTGTTGTGGAGCACAAGAGACACAATGTGCTCTTCCGTCACCTCTCCGCAAGAATTTCTGCCATCATTTTTTAAATTAATTAATTAGTTTAGTAGCTTTATATCTCAATATCAACCCCCCTCTCCTCCCAGGCTCCCCTCCCAGCACCTTCCCCCATTTCCCCTCCCCTTCTTCTCTGAGAAGGAGGACCCCATCTCCAGATATTCCCTCCTCCCCCACACATCAGTCACTGTGGGTCTAGGAGCATCCTCTCTCACCAAGATCAGACAAGGCAGCCCAGTTAGGGGACTAGGACCCACAGGCTGGCAACATATTCAGGGACAGCCCCTGCTCCAGTTGTTGGGGACCCGAATGAAGACCAAACTACACATCTTCCACCACCAWTTTTGTGTTCCRCTATTGAAAGCTTTATGGAGAGATCTGTCCCTTTTTAAATACTTGTTCTACCAGGATGAGGATGGGCTCAATCAAAGTGTCGCCTCAGCTCTGAACATCTCAGCTCATGCTTGAGATGTCTTAAAGACAAGATACTTTGCTTTTTCTATAGTGGTGGGGAAAGGTCAGAGCTACAATTCTCTGCTACCAATCAGACATACTTCCCTAGCAGGCTTGAAGGCAGGGCTTTAAATACAAGTGGGCAATGTGTGAAACAATACCAGGTGTAGCAGGAGAGAAAAAGGATACAAGCAGGTCATGTGTCACCAACTCTGTTACTAATGCGACTGTCATTTAATCCAGTAAAGGAATTCCTAAAAATAGCAGAAAATAGACCACCCTCCCTTCATTCTTTCCCAAAGGCAAAGACTCTGAGGTTGTAGCCACTAACTTGCTGCTCCTCAATGGCTGACAGCTGCTTTTTGGGYTTTAGTCAACTTTCTGAGWCCATTGCTTTACCCTGCTCTGACGCTGAACAGCGTGTTCTTCCAGGTAAAGCCAACCATCTCAGTTTTCTCAGGACTGAAGGGCTCAGTGCAGAACTTGACTGCCAACACTTGCACAGTGCCAGGCACACTGAGGTGGTTTCAATCCACCCTCCGCAGTTTCGAGCCTTCCAAAGAAGCAGATGCCTGAACATAGAGGCTAGTGCCAATGTGTCTGGGTACCRGCCACACCTGCAAGATCAAGAGATCTTGGAGTTTATATAAACATTTATCCTCTCCATATTTTCATTCTTGAACTGTTCTCTAGTTCTGCTAGTTGCAAAGGTGAGGTAAATAACTCATTGCTTTGGATATTTTGGCAGTGTCTGGAAATAGAAGTCCATCTCTTTCAGTTTTAAAGTCTGAAGGCAACTGAAGAGAAAATGCAGGTGTGAAGAGAGTGGTGTGGAGGAACGGGGCMAGGGATAAAAAAACAAGGATAAATATTGACCATGAAAGTATCTGTTTATTAGCAGGCAATAGTGCTTCCCAGTGGTAAAGCCCATAGAGATGAATTCACAAAAGCAGATTAAATTAGGCACAGGAAATATTCCTCTCTAGAAGGTGAAGTTATATCAAGGAAAACCTGAAATTTTATTTGGTTGGTTGTTGTTATTTGTTTGTTTTGATTTGTTTCTGAGGCAGGGTTTCTCTGTGTAACCCTGGCTGCTTAGACCTCACTCTGTAGNAGGGATAAAAAAACAAGGATAAATATTGACCATGAAAGTATCTGTTTATTAGCAGGCAATAGTGCTTCCCAGTGGTAAAGCCCATAGAGATGAATTCACAAAAGCAGATTAAATTAGGCACAGGAAATATTCCTCTCTAGAAGGTGAAGTTATATCAAGGAAAACCTGAAATTTTATTTGGTTGGTTGTTGTTATTTGTTTGTTTTGATTTGTTTCTGAGGCAGGGTTTCTCTGTGTAACCCTGGCTGCTTAGACCTCACTCTGTAGATCAGGTTGACCTCAACCTCAGATATTCACCTGYCTTTGCCTCCCAAGTCCTAGGATTATAGACATATGCCACCAACTCTACCCAGAGACAAACATTTTTAAAATACCTGAATTAGAACTTACATTAAAATAAAAAATAAAAGCTGCTCATGGGAAGATCTGGTGAGATGACAGTGGATGGAGAAGACACTTTGACTCTAGCTCGCACAAGCCCTGGAACATTCTACAATCCTGGAACTGCTCTACTGCCCCAGAGCAAAGTAAATTAAGACTACATCCCAGCCCAGCTGATTAGAACCTCAACAAAAATAAACTTGCTTGGGGAAGGAGAAGAAAGAAAAGGCAGAGAGGTGTCGTTCTGCCCACCTGAGTGGAGGAGCTGTTTCATACTCAGCAAGGATGGAAATCGCAAGTGAGAGAGAAGGGTGGACYGGCGGAAGCCTCACTGTTGTCAGCAGACTGAATGCGGTCTTCTCTAAAAGCTACTCTGGTATCTTCCATCCCAGTGTAAAGGAAATGAGGATCTGAGTAGCGGAGGAACTATTAACTCACTTGAGTGCCTCACCTGTGGCTAAAATGGAATGCATTTCTCTCTCCAGATTTGCATATGCATATGTGTAGAATATGCATATATGTATGTTTCAGTGTTCACATGGTTGCCTGGGGTTACCGATGTGTGTGTGAGGCCTGAACTTGACATGAGTTGTCTTCCTTGACCAATCTCCACTTTCTATGTTGAGACTGGGTCTCTCTGAAGTCAAACCTGATTGCTTCAGCTAGTCAGATACAACAGTTGCTCCAAGGATCCCCAGTCTCTGCCTCCCATGCTCTAACTATTACAGGAGGCCATGACAGCTACACAGCTCGTATATGGGATATAGCCATCTGAACTCTGGTCTTCTGCTGTACCCAATGAACCATCTGCCCAGGCCCTGCTCCATCTGTCTTAAATTTCCAACCACTGATCTCTCTAGACACCAGGTTTCTTTTTCTCATTTGTTTATGGATCTATTATTTTTAACCTACTACATGTTAGGCATGAGATAAGGCATGCAATTACACTTGAATGTGTGATATTTCTAACAACAAAGGAACTTATAAGACAACACAAATAATTATTCTAAATGATAGATCAAGGGTGAGACTTGGGGCCATGAGGAGTTGATGGGAGAAGAGTAGTGGGTTATCTACTCAGTCTTGCATGGAGAAATTTTTCTCTAGATTGGGTCCACAGAAAGGTCCTCTGAAGTTTGATATCACAGTTTGGGAATCTGCTTTTTAAATGTGYCCTGCAGTATGGGAAGAACTGGGGTCCAGTGCATCGTTCTCAGTTGCAGGAAGGAGCTGTTAAACACCTTAACCCAACTAGCTAGGAAGGATGCCCTCTTGCTCTGCCCTGATACCTCCYCAGCCTCTTCTRTCACTTCTCCCTCACARTCCCAATTTTCAGATTAACTTAACAGTATATGTCTCCACAAAGCTCTTCTAASTCTCCTTTCTCTCTTCCTCCATGCTTTCTCTCCTCAGCTAAAATCAATGAGCCCCAATCCCTGAAAGAGAGCAGCACTAGACTGCTGGGATTCTAGCCAGGTGGGGGTAGCCCAGGGCATGGAATAACCCTNCCTGCAGTATGGGAAGAACTGGGGTCCAGTGCATCGTTCTCAGTTGCAGGAAGGAGCTGTTAAACACCTTAACCCAACTAGCTAGGAAGGATGCCCTCTTGCTCTGCCCTGATACCTCCYCAGCCTCTTCTRTCACTTCTCCCTCACARTCCCAATTTTCAGATTAACTTAACAGTATATGTCTCCACAAAGCTCTTCTAASTCTCCTTTCTCTCTTCCTCCATGCTTTCTCTCCTCAGCTAAAATCAATGAGCCCCAATCCCTGAAAGAGAGCAGCACTAGACTGCTGGGATTCTAGCCAGGTGGGGGTAGCCCAGGGCATGGAATAACCCTRGACTCCAGATACAGAGATGGAGTTCTATCTCCTGCACTGAAGGCTTGCAARCTGGAAGACTTCACAAGTGTATGAATGGACCTTCCCTCTCTGCGGACCTTAGTCTCCTCATCTGTAAAATAGAAAGAGAGGCTGGCTTACCAGGCTGGACAGCTGGAGAGTCAAAGCTAATGACTGACAAAGGTTTGCAGATTGTGAGGTGATCCTTTAGGCATGCTTTTGCTTATGCAAACGTAAGGGATTGTCATTAGTATTCAGGGTCTTCTTGGCTGATGTGTTTTTGCAAAAGTTTGGCTAGAAATGTGATTAAGATATGTCCCAGATGAGTAGCTTCTGCCAGGGCAGCTTCATCCAATAGCCACAGAGGGAAAGAATCAGCCTTTGTGATTGTTTTTTACATAGTTGGAAACATTTCAAAGCACCAGATCTTTTCTTTTCTTTTCTTKTTTAATGTGAATTCCAATTTATTTGCATTTAGCCTGTTTCCACCAGTGCCTGAGAACACAGTAAATTTATGCTTTCAAAGCTAATAGTTAAAAAGGAAAAGATACATAGCCTATTTTTTTCAACAATTCAGGATTTGCAAAAAGAAATTCATGTGTCAGAGACAATATTGATTAAGCAGATTTAAAAGAATTGAGGAAGCAATTTTGGTTAAACAGGAAGTATTTCTAGGCTGATAATGAAGTGCAAAGCTTTCTCCTTGACTGGTGGGAAAACATAATGTAAATCCAATCAATTAATCAATAACTAAATCTTTAAGCAAACAAATATAACTAGGAAAAAAACACAGAAAAGTGTAAAACTTTAAGGAATTTTTCCTGAAGTTTTCATGGGGAATTTTTTTTAAGAATATTCCCAAATGATGGACACTTGAGAGGGAGCAGGTTGTGATGAATTCACTATGCCATAAGTTAACTTCAAAGGTCCTAGAAGACAGGCCATGTGGATGGTTTATATACGCAAATTTGAACATCAAAAGTGATGCACAAAACTGAGAAGGGAGTACAACAGACATTGGCATCCAGATAAATAGATGGATGCGCCCAGGGAAGTAGAGATGGTGAGTGAGGGAAATAGGGTCGCTATTTAAGATTCAGGTCAAAGACAAGTGACCAACAAAGAAGGTTCCAGAAGGGCAACTGGAAAGATAACAGAGAACCAAGTGAATGTGACATTTGAAATGAGAGTAAACCAAGACAGGAGACTGGGAGTCAAGAGACAAGTTCTATGTTAAATCTGGTACMATGAGAACCCAAACATATCTAGTGGATTTAGCACCATCCCTGAGTCTAGCAGACTATAGTAAGAGTTATTTTGGTGGAACTGTAAGGTTGATCCAAGTGGCYATGTGTTGGAAGGGATGGGAAAGGAAAGTAGAGAAAGAGCAGAGACCATGATTTGAAAGACAGTCTAGCTGCTAAGGTAAGGAAGGAAACTATCAACATATAGAGAAGAATGAGAGACCCTGAGTCCTTCATGAACTGGAAGACACAGAGACATGCTTGATTGCTAATAAAAGCAGCCCAATACACAGGGACAAGGGAAAGACAGGGGTGGAGGAGAGGCATTTCCAAAAGAGCTGATGAGCATAGCAGTCAAAGCACAGACCAGGGTCACACCTATCCCACCTGAGGCAGGAACTATACCAAAAATAGAACCTTCCTTCCCTGAAAGGCTCCTTCCAGTTGCTCTTCTAGGGCTTCTCGACTCACTAAATTTGAGTAGAAGAAAGTAATCTTGAGAAATGTTTCTGGGGCTACAATTTTTAAGGCTCATTTTTATAAATAAAATGTGGATTTGCTTACACAAGGCTCATGTTGTTTGTCCCTGCCCAAGGTATATTCCTCCTCTGGATTCTTTCCTTCAGTAAATGTGGAGCYAGTGATATTGAGTCTGAGCTCCCACGTTKCCCACAACTATTAATGTAATATGATGGTTTGCCTTAYGCTCAGTCACATTCCTCTGCATTTATTAAGTGAATAATTTCCCTATAATTATGGTGCCTAATTAGGACCTGTCMATCTCATCCAAAAAGGGAGAACTTGGCTTTTTTGGATGGTCCTGTCTGAGCTCACCTGATGAGAKATGTATGTTTCAGTTCWGARGGGCTGAAGATGGACTTGGGAYGGGAAGGACGTTCTAGATGCATGCTGACTGTTCAGCAGAATGTTCTGTTCACAAGCAACAAGGGAAGCTGTTCAAGGCAAAGACGGTTTGTTCTATTCAAAGAGAATTATTGCGCATGAAGTAAAACCAAATACACATAGAAATTCAATTCACAAATGAGTCCTGGGCATAAGATCCAAGCCCTGTAGCAATTTAAGAAACCTTGGCTGAATGGAAATAAAGTCTGCTAGCACTCAATTAGCAATATTTCCTCTTGAATACTAGTAGCTAAATCTAGTGAATATATGTTTAGGTCAACACCTGTAATTATTTTGGCTATCCAGGTAAATTAAAGCAATTCTTGGGGGAAATTATCTGAAACTATGAAACAAGAGATATAAAATTATGTACATATTTTAACCCAGTAAGTTCTCATAAAGAAGTTAATTTACAATTACCTATGAGCTGGAGAGATTGCTCAGTGGTTAACAGCATTGAATTTTTTTCCCACAGGACCTGGATTCAGTTTATAGTACCCACATGGCAACTCACAACCGTCTCTAACTCTAGTCCCTGGCATCTGCAGGCACTGGGCATACAAGTGGTACACATACATATATAAATACAGGCTAAATACCCATATGCATATAATAAAAATAAAAACAAAATAATAATCTATAATGCAAGCAATGCATTTATGAGTATGCATATACATATGTGCCTTATGCTCAAACAAATAACCATCCAGTCAATAAATTCCTGAGCAAACATAAACTAGAAAGAACAAAGAAATAATCCTATGTGTGGTAAATATGATGTTTGGCTTCCACCTTCAGAGTGAGTTATCTATTCTATTTCTGTAATTCAATTCAATATTGACTCTAAAAACCATGCCTTCCATGGTCCTGGAAATTTTAACCTCAGTCATTAAGGTTTTTCTGAATTTAGAGTTACAACAGAGTCCTGGGATTACTCATTCTGAAGCTCCGTGGGATTGTGGGGAGCTGATGTTCCATTATTCCTGACCCCACTTTTATAGTGCCTAGGGGCTCAGCCTCTTCCCACTGCTCCTATCATCTCTAAGGCATGGTTGTCCTACCAGGAGGTAGAGCTTAGGTTCTCACTTCCTTTTCTGATCTTGGTTTTCTTCCTGCTCATTGCCCCTGAACCCCTAGTGGTTGAGGAGACATTAACAAATGAGAAGAGAGAACCATGCTATCACCCATGATTTTCTAAGATACTCTCTATCTCTCCAGACTGTTTCTGCCTTTAGTCCATCTCCACCCACATTCCCACCTCTGCCTCTTGAAAACTAAACTAGAGAGGGGAAAACTAAATACCTACTGAGGGTGGAGGCATGGTATAAACCTTGTCTAAGCAAATCCACATTTTATTTATAAACGCCTTCTTAGCTTTAGTCATTGTAGATGCCTGTGTTTTTAGCTGAGCCTTGAGCCATCTCCAAGTGGGAAAAGGGCCCCACCTCTCTGTATTTGGATAGCAGGTCAGAAACATGAAAAATTAGTATCTCAAAATATCTCTCTAGCTTTAGGCATGAAGATTGTCATGACAGAAAAATGGTAAAGGAATTACAAACCACAAACTTATCCAAGAGCAAAAACATGATTATGCATATTTTTTCAAACATTGCCATACTTTAATCTTCATCATAATATTTGATTTAGTATTATAAAATCAAAAATATTTGAAGACAAAGCCTCAACCCATATGTATCACAAAGTCTAAGAGTCATCAGAAAAAAATGAAAATATCTGATATGTTTGGGTGGAGGGATTTAGTGTGAGTTATTTTTATAATAAAGATCGTATAACAACATTAAAAATAAATTGGCATTAGAGGAGAAAATACTTCCCAGATTTGGAATATGAAATGAAGAAATCCTTATGGATTTTACCTCAAAGTGTAGTGTCAAGATTCAGTCCCGGAATACAAAGTTACCCTAACTGCGGCCATTGTTGATTAGTTAAAATTTCAGAGAGGTTTGCTTTCCTCCATTTCACCTTCCCTAAGACACTCAAGCTTCTACCTGTTTCTCCAGTTTCCACCCATACTCTTTACATACTGGAGAAGAACTTGGAGGTATTGGTTGAATGATGCTTCTAAGAGGTGAGCAGCATCTGAATTATATTGCCCAACAAAGGGAAAGCCACATTTGTTGAATCCCCCAGTACTCCAGGAACTAGGGCGATGTCTCCATCATTATCACAGCACTTAGACTCCATTGGTTCTATTTTACTAATACAAAAATCTGAGTCTTAGGAAGGTGGTTTTTTTCCAGTGTCATTTGGTGTTTGGCAAAATTCAAGCTCCAGTTTAGCACAGCCCAGAGCCTGAGTTATTTTTCCATTGGATTGTGTCATCTGTTTGAGAAATAACCTCTCATGGGCAAGTCCRTTCCGTCACTGAGATAAAGATTTTAAAAACAGAAAAGGTTTCATAATTGTCCCAAATTAGTGAAAATACTAAACAGCATACTGCCCGTACTGAAAATCAGTGATACCACCATTAGCCAGCTTGTGCCAACTCAGRGCCATGCTTGCACATCCTCATCGATAGACATGTTACACAGCAAAGAACATGATACACCTCATAATCCTCCTTTAAAAATTCATAGTCTACTCAAGGAATCCAGAGTCTGAAAGGAAAGAAATTGAAAAGAACTCTTCATCGTTTTGAAGTTAGTGTTTCTAGGATCCAGTAGCAGAAGCCTGGATTAACTTGACCCTGCCACAGCTCTTGGATCTCTTGCTCAAATTTGAACCTACGTTCAAGGGAGGGGATTCCAAAGAAATTCCAAAGGGACCTAATTTCATTGTTAGGGAGGGTTCTCAGTGAGACACTGGGGAYAGCTGTGCCCTATGACACTGAGGAGAAGAGTTCATCCCAGTGAATCAGAATGGCTTCATGGTGATCAAGGCTCCAGGGTCTGCTTTGGTCCCCCAAGCACCTGTAGGACTGGAAATGTCAGGAGACTGGTAGCCATCCATGTACCATGGTATAAGACCATCAATCAGAACCTGGAAGGAATGGAAAGTCACCCAAGAATCTTGAAGCAAACTYATCAAAGGCAGCTAGAACCTTAAGGAGCAGATGTGATCAACTGTGTGCAAGTGGCAAAAGGCAAAGGTTGCTTGTTCTTCCTAATTTCCCCTGGAGCTACATGGAATATCTGAGTCTGTCATCCTGGGCATGGTGGAAAAGAAAAAGCAAAGCCAATAGGGCTTTAAGAAATGAGGATTAGCTGAAGGGACTTTGTACAGAGGCATATGGATAGAGAAGGCAACCATCAAGGGTTCCCAACACAAGCAATGGAAGTAAGAGAGAAAGGGCAGTAATGGCTAAGCCTAGTGAGAACTTCCACCATAAAGAAATACTGGCTGAGTGCCAGGAGAGAGACAGGACAGCTGCCCAGGATACAGAATCTGAGATGGGCTAATAGACAAGGAAAATAACCAGCATACTGGATAGTCATTGTTAAGCAGGTAATCTTTGTCACTGGGAAAACTGCAAATACAATAATTACACCAAGAAACTCAACAGCTAGGAAGCCTCAGAGTCCTAAAATTTTAAAATATCAGAAACTCATAATTAATCTAAGAAAAATGTGATTTGCTGAAATTGAGGACCTCCTTTCTACTTATACAGCCCAAAGAATTTGCCCCTACTAACATGAAGCATGCTGAGTTAGTTTATGTGTGTTACCTTCTTCTCATTCCTTCAGATGGGGTACTTAAAAACTGTGGTAGCAGGTTTGTTTGCTTAAACAAGCCTCACCCACTACATCTGGAGAAGCTATTATGTCTTAGAAGCAGGGTCTCTACTTAGCTACACAGAAAGGCTACCAGCTAACGCCACAGGCCATTCCCTAGAACACACAGGATTCTGTTGTTCTTGGGGCCTGGACTCCCCATGTCCTTCTCAAAAGTATGCTTGGAAACCACAGGGATGCCTGAATAATGTCCCAGAATGTGTGGAACGTGAGCCCCAGGATGCTGATGATCCCAGATAGATGACTACAATCAGATATTCCTAGGGGGTGGGCTTTCCTAAGGAAAAGATGAAAGGTGGCCAGAGAATAAGGCAGCCCTAGTACTAACTATAGCAGAAAGCCACTACCTCCCAGAGAATGAGAGAATCCAAGGAAGGAGATACTGTCTCCATGCATCTAGGAAGCCAGATACTCAGCAGGCCTGTCCACAAAGAACTCRGACCAGAGAGAAGGGACTGTCCACTGATAGCCAGAACTATAGAAGATAAACAAGCCCTGCTGGAGATACTATCCTTATCTTTTCCTTTTCTTCTTCAACTGCCAGGGTCTCCCATTGAGTCAACCTGGTCTGAAGCCAGTTGGCAAAGGATGTTAGAAACCATGTCTTTGCAGCATAGATAGAGTGCAGGAAAAAGAATAGGACATAGGACAGATGTAAGATCAAACGCACAAATCATACACATCATTTGGTGCAAACTTCACCCACAGCACATCGRACCTGCCCTCATCAGTATTATCAGTGACCTTCAAGCATCTAACACCATGGCTAGTCTCCTCTTAAACTCTCAGCACTTTTCATTTGTTAAGTATTTTCTTCACATAGTTTCTGGGACACTTACTCTAAACATTTTTTATTTTGATAGCCTCTTCATAGGTTCCCCCATCTCCCCATTCTAGTTTGGAGAGGCACAGGAGTCTTTTTTTCCATTGCTTCCTGTTTTCAACCACCCTTGATTCTTAGGTAATCTCATCTTCAGTAAACCTTGGTGCCACCGTATGGGGAAGCTATCACTAGGGTGTGATCTCACTCTTGTATGCTGTTCCCTGTCAAGAGCTCCAGTTGGAAGCTTGAGCAACTCAAATAAAACATGCTCTGGTTAACTTGTTTCATTCTTGAACTTCCCTCTTATGGGGTTTTTTTTTTTTTTTTTTTTGAGCTCAGGTCTCTGATCATCACAGATGTCTAATGTATACATATTCCAATAAGCATCCAGAATTGAATTTCTGTAATCATCATGAAGTATTTCATATTCACTGCATCTAATACATCCTGGCAGGGTTCCCAAGAAGGGTTAGGCTTGACTTAGTCACTAAATAAACAGAAGCAAATCATACTCAGTACCTGACCTCCAGGGAGGAAAAAGTGGGAAAGATGATCACTTGTGCTTATTTTTGTTTAAAATAATACCATTGACCAAGCTTAAGGATTCTTAAGACTGCAGTTTCCATTTAGTTGAAGTACTGGCTAGTTTGAGAATGAAACAATATTTTGGGGTCTTTTCTGGAAGTCAGGAAAGGTAAAATAGTTAAACTTCAGAAAAAGCAGAGACCTCTGTGGGCCCTTTCTCTAGAAGGCCTAATAACAAGATCAGCAAAGGGGATCATCTCCTCTGTGGGGTKAGCCGATGGCTGCTACACACGGTGCAGTAGTAAAGGTTCAATGGCATGATACGGGGGATRGCACTTAGCTCCAGTAAAAGCTCCCATTCATTTCATATTTACTGCTTTTAACTTTCTTTCTTAGTGTTCACTGATGAAATTTAGGCTCCAGGTAAGGAAAACAACCTGCTTAATGTCGCCTTGTAAAATGGGCAAGTGCAGAGCTGAAACACAAACACTGCCCACCAATTACCCATCCAGTAGCATCTTGATACAATGTGTCTTTTTCTAGTTTTATTCTCTGGCTCTAGGAGAATTGTAGAATTATTACACTTCAAGAAATCTTTGTATCCATCAGTCRTTCATACCCTAGAGACTATGTATGAAATAAGGGATTCTCTCTCAGACTATACTTAGAGACGATGTTTGATAGGAACTTTCTAGAGTCCATCTTTATTTATACCCAATCCAAACCTGCCTCTCCCGACCCCGGCCTTCTTTGTTGCATCTTCAGTAGACATTTAGAACTTGATTACGTTGGGGTGTTTTTCCTCCATACTGCTTTAGATATTTGAAGATTTCATCTCGTTTAGGTTTTCCTTTTACAGTGTTCCCATCTATTTCAAAATAGGGTATTTGCTCTTATCCCAGATTCTATCTTTATATACACATCCACTGTCCCCTGTCCCCTTCCAAGTTCCACTCTTTACAATTCTACCTCACTGTTCCTCTGCTCTCTCTGTCTCTGTCTCTGTTTCTGTCTCTCTCTGTCTCTCTGTCTCCCTATCTCTCTGTCTCTCTCTCCATACATTTTCAAGTCACCATGAAACCTTCCAATCTGAAAAAAAAA